>CAUYQV010112671.1:0-42208 GCA_963574575.1 Galagoides demidoff
TAGAGAAATTGGAGGAGAAATATCCCCTAAGAGAAGGTGGCCAGAAAAGACCAGGAGGTAGCTTTAATTCAAGATATAAAACTTGGCTCAGCGCCTGTGGCTCAATTGGCTAAGGCGACAGCCACGTACACCTAAGGTAGCGGGTTCGAATCCCCAGCCCGGCCCGCCAAACAACAATGATGGCTGCAACCAAGAAATGGCCGGGCGTCGTGGCGGGGGCCTGTGATCACAGCTACTTGGGAGGCTGAGGCAGGAGACTTGCTTGAGCCCAGGAGTTGGAGGTTGCTATGAGCTGTGATGCCATGGCACTCTACCCAGGGGGATAGCTGGAGGCTCTGTCTCAAAAAAAAAAAATAAGGCTCTTTGTCCAAGTTTCATAGCCTTTGCTATGCACACAATATATATATGTATATTTTTTTCAGTTTTTGGCCAGGGCTGGGCTTGAACCTGCCACCTCCAGCATATGGGGCCGGCGCCCTACTCCTTTGAGCTACAGGTGCTGCCCATGCACGCAATATATTTTTGGCATTTGTTCTTTTATTCATTCTGTGTTTGTTGACTCCCTGTCTGGCCTGGTTGCCAGGGGTTTGTATGTCACAGGAGCTCACTTCCCCTCGGGTTCCTATAAGCCTACCTGGAAGGTTCTGCTGTGTCTGTCTCTCTCTTGCTGGTGCTCACCTGTCTGTTTCTCTCTTGCTGGTGCTCACCTGTCTGTCTCTCTCTCTTGTCACTGCCTCCCCTGTGCAGTGCTGTGGCTCACACCTGCACCTTCTGAGGATCTGTGTGTCTGTACTTCAGAGTCCTTCCTCCTGGGGCTTGGGTTTGTTTCTTGTGGGAAGGAGCATCTTGTTGAAGATACTATACCCCTGATGCTAACTGCCCCTTCCCTGAACTGTGAGGGGGGAGCCGGTCTGATCCTCCATGGACAGCTACTCCTGGTGGCTGGAAACCCGTCTAGCCCCAGAGGGAATTGGAGAGCCAGCTCCTGTCCATTTCGTGTGTTGGCCTCACTGTGTGCTAATTCGCCACGTCTTAAAAAGTGGCCTACAACGTGAGCCCCACGGGGGTGCAGCGGGATTGTATCACCTGCATGAAACGATAGTATTGTTGGAAAAGAAGTTGCTCTAAGAGGACAAAGTTCAAGGATAAGCTAGAGGAAGAAGCCGCTCAGAGTCAAACAAATAAGTTCCCTAAGAAGAATATTTGGTGCTTGAAAGATGGAGGAGGATGCAGATGAGGTGTAGGCTGGGCTGGAGGGGCTGCTGGAAATGTCAGGGAAATGAGAACTGGGTGAAGAGACTGGAGTCCTACCCGAAAGGCACTGTGTGACCCCAGTGTGTTAACCATGCTGTGTTAACCGTGTGTTTCTGATGCTCTGACAGCAGGGCCTTGCCGAGGCTGGAGGGACTGCCTGGCCCAGGGCGAGGCGGTTCCTAGAGACAGCAACAGACCTGCCTTTCACTGCAGATCAGCCCATCCAGAGCCCATTCCTCACTTGCTTCCTTTATTGGGGTTTCCTGCTCAGGGCCACTATTCCTCTGCCCTAATCCCCCCCAGGACCAGGTACTAGACACCTAGGGATGCCCTCATGCCCAGAGTCTGCTGAGATGATTCACACCAACCAACCCAAGCCTGTTTACTCACCTGCCAGATCTTTCCCACGGAAACCCTCTGCCTCCTGAGCTAACCTGGTGCTCCCTGTGTGGCCCTCCATGGCTTAGTGTGCTCCTCCTCTCCTCTCCTCACCCCCACCTCTTTGGAACTTTGAATAACAAACTATCTTTTTAAAAAAAATTTCAGGTTAATGTGAGTTTACAAATAATTAGGTTACAAGATTTGTGTTTGTTAGGTAGAGTCCCTCTTGTAGTTGTGACCTGCACCAAAAGTGGTGCCATATACCCTTACATCGTGCCCATTAAGTCAGAGCCCTCTCATCCCCTTCCCTCCTCCCTTCTCCCCCTCTCCTGTTCCCCCTACCCCCAACTTGAATTGAATTGTGTTTTTCTCTTATGTGGGCATGTATTAGATCATCTACTTTGGATACTTCCTTTTCCATTTTTGTGACACTTTACTAAGGAGAATGTGTTTCAACTCCATCCCAGTTAATACAGTAGATGTGAGGTCTCCATCTTTTTTAATGGCTGAATAGTATCCCAGGATATACATATACCACAGCTTGTTAATCCATTTTTGGGTTGGTGGGCATTTAGGTTGTTTCCACATCTTGGTGATGGTAAATCGAGCTGCGACAAACAATCGAGTGCAAATGTCCTTAAGTTAAAATGAATTTTTTTCTTCCTGGTAGAAGCCTACTCATGGGATTGCAGGATCAAATGGGAGGCCTAGTTTGAATTCTTTGAGGAGTCTCCATACTTCTTTCCAAAGAGACAGATTATCTTTTTGTATCTTTAACTGTATTTTAGAGTAGTTTAGGATCACAGCAGGTACCGAGATTTCCCTCACCCTGCCTGTCCCACATGGGAACAGCCTTCCCCACTGTCAATATCTCCCCCCAGAGTGGTGCATTTGTTACAATTGATGAACCTTCATCGACAAATCATTATCACCCAGAGCCCATAGTTTCCATCAGGGTTCACTCTTGATGTCGGACATTCTGTGGATTTGGACAAATGCATAATGACATGTGTCCACCCTCATAGTATCACACAGAGGAGCTTCACCTCTTCATCCCCTCCTCTTCCCACCTCTAGCAACCACCGTTCTCTGTACTGTCTCTATAGTTTTGTGTATTCCAGAATGTTCTATCATTGGAGTAGTATAGTATGCAGTCTTTTCACACTGGTTTCTTTCAGACAGACTTAGTAATATGCATTTAAATTTCCTCTGGGTCTTTTAGTGAGTCAGTACTTTATTTGCTTTTAGCACTGAATACCATTCCACTGTCTGGGGGTTCCACCATTTACCTGGTGAAGGATATTTTGGTTACTGCCAACTTTCAGCATTTATGACTAGTGTGGTGTAAACATCAGTGTGCAGGTGTCCGTGTGCACATTACTTTTCTGTCCTTGAGCAAATACTAAGAAGCATGAGTGCTGGATTAGATGGTGATTGGTTGGTGATTGATGCTTAGTAAGAAGCCACCCAAATGTCTTCCAAAGTGGAAGACATCTTGGATTTCCACCATCTTGGATTCCCACCACAATGAATGGGAATTTCTGTTGCCCCACATCCTAGCTGGTGTTTGCTGTGGTCAGTGTTTTGATTCTGGCCCTTCTAATAGGTGTGTACTGGTACCACACTGTCGTTTTAGGAAATCATCTTTTCAGTGGCAGTGGTATCCTGGTTTGTTGGCTTTGCTATATCTGAATAATAATGAAACCTACCTTTAAACATCCCATGGGGAAGTCTGAGTCCATATTCCTTATTACTAAAATCAGGGTTGGAGTAAATGGACTCTTTGGAGTTTTCTTTTAAATGACCCAGATAGGCTGGAGACATAGTGAGTGGGTCTCTCGCATCTCCCCTACCTCCCCTGAGACCCCACTTTGTGGACCTTGTCTCTCCCTGTCACTTCAAGTCCTGAAGGCAGAGGAGGCTCACTGTGTTGGCACCTTCCTGCCCACTGCTGGTGGGTACAATTCCCAGCAATCTCACTGAAGGAACTCTGCCTGCTACAGGTGGGGGTTGGAATTCAGGAAAAAAGTTAGATAATGCTAATGCTGATGACCTTTGAAAATGAAAAGGTTATGGTTCAAAGGAAAACAATTCAACCCCTCGAATGTAGAACTATTAATCATTCTAATTAAAAATCTTCACGTACGAAGACTTGGAAACATGAATATTCAATATTTTGCTTTCCCAGAATTATAAAAGTGCCCATAGAGACAGTCTTCCTTCCCCCACTCACTCTCTAGTGCCCAGTTTGTGGACCCTGGTTGTGTGCCGACTTGTCAACACATGCCTAGATCTGGGCATGGGGCATCAGATGTGGCTGCCCAGCTTGGGTTACGGGGGATTCACGAACTTCTTAGATCAAGCCTCCTGCTGGCCTGGCCCGAGGCTCCAGAATGCGCCTAGCTCAGTTATTTGCTTGAAGAAAAGTTTTGCCTTATAAATCCCCTAGATGGTGCTACTGGTCAAGTGTGAGTGTTTCTTTTCTTTCTTTTGAAGCTGCTGGCATCTCACATTGCCCGCCCTCCCCATTGTCTTAGTGGAAAGTTTAGGGTTGTCAGACTCCGTGAGTGACGTTAGAGCTGACTTCTGCTGGAAACAGTCCTCACCTCTGGGTATTTCACAATGCTTTACAGTAGGAATGTGACGCGTGTGGCACGTGGCTCTCATTCTTCATCGCGTGACAGCGATTGTGCACACAGGGTCCTAGTGGTTGGCGGCTGATGTTCACACTGATACGATGGAGGTGGGTTCTGGGGAGGAGTGAGCGTGAGTTTAGGTAGAATCTCTATTCTGTCCTTTCTCCTCTCTCTCCCTCACTCAACTTTTCTTTAGATAACCCCCAAACCTGGAGATTCTGATCGATCACAAGCCTCCAGAATCTTTCTCTATTCTGCATTGTCCTTAAAATGCCACCAGGACACCTTCATTTCTTTCTGTCCCTGGGAGCTTCTTATCAAATAGATTTTCATTCACACCCACAGCTAGCTGCAATTGCACTGACATGGGAACTATGATTTTAATTTTTTTGCCTTTTCCTTCCAGCCATATAATTGACAAATAAATTTATATACATTTGAGGTATGCAAGATGATATTGTGATATGTGTGCTCTATGAAAGGATTAACACAATCCACATAATTAACACATCACCTCACCTGTTACCGCCCCCCCCTTTGTGGTGAACTCACTTGAGATCTTCTCTCTCAGCAATTTCAAATATGCAAATACGTAGTTATTATTAACTGTAGTCATGTTAGGTTGCTGGAACTTATGGAATCAGAATTTTTAGGCTGGTAATGAAAAAGTAATTCAGGAATGTAGGACACTTTTTGTGATGGGGCTAGAAAACTTAAATGGGGGTTGTTCTGATGGGGAACTCTGGGCATCATGAAAGATGGGTGAAGACCTGGGTGTTCGGGGATGGGGTGGGGTGGGTTCTGGACAGGAGAGAGAAGCATTGGGCTAGGCCAGGGTGGGAGGGAGCTAGAGACACGGAGGACGTCTGGCTGCCTATTTGATTAGGACCCTCATAATTTAGGGATACCCTGGCAGCAATCTTCAGCAGAGGAGAGGCCCACTGCCCTTCTCTAGGGTCCCTGATACACACGTATGGGGTCCAACAAACTCACAGTCATCTGATTTGTTTCCAGGAATTTGCTTTACACTGAGGAAGTCACTGTGGATCATATTCAAAGTCTTTGGAGGAGAAAAGTTTGACCGCCCATTGGTGACAGTGTCCCGGGTGGGCTGCGGCTCCTGGTGCAGTGTGCTAGGTGTTATTGGCAGCATTTTGGGGCCATGTTTACCCTTTGGGGCCCTAGGTGGTCATTTACAGGTGAGGCAGGTTGTCAGGGGAACTGTGGGCCCAGGGCAGACCCAGGTTTCCCGTGAGCCTGGGTTTTGGAGGAGTGGGATGTGACATGAGCACAATCAGGGAAGGAATAGCAGGTCTTCTGGCATTAGGTAAGTTGAAGCAGCAGCGTCCAGTTCTCTCTCTGCTGTGAGTTGCCGGGTGACTGGCTGGAGTTGGGTTTCTCCCCTGGCTGCCTTCAGTCCTCTTTATCTCACTCCCTACACTGCGACTCCAACTTAAAGTCCTTAATAGTCCACTCATCTGGAGATGCAAACAGTATCTTGGGAAAGAAAGGAAGGAGACATGAAGAGTGAGGGAAGTTGATGAATGAGCAGAGTCCCTTGCTGTCCCTTGAGTGGGTGGACACAGTGCCAGCCCCCTGTGTTCTGCTCTCGGGGTCTTTCGACTTGCACAGAATTTGCAGTTGGAGCTGCGTGTTTCATCCTGAGGTCCCGTGGGGAGAGCAGGCGGGGAGCAGGCCATGCACATGGGATGTTGATCACCACGGGCTTCCTCCAGGTGGGTCGCCCACATGCTCTCTGCTGGGGCTTCCACACCTGTGGGTTCCCCGGGGTGGAGGATAAGCCTGTACACACACAGCAGCTTCCGGAGCCAGAGTCCTGGGGAGGGAGATGTCATGGTGGAGGGCAAGGTGGCCGGGGGTGGGGGTGAGGCTGCTCCCTGCTCAGCACCTGTGCACGGTCACCTGGCCCAGGTGCCTGCGTTGGGAAAGGAGGACTAAAAAGGGCCTTTTAGTCCCCAGTGTCTGCCTGGTCCTGTAGTCACAATAGACCTAGCTCTGTCATCTGTCCCCCTAAACCTGCTGTCACCTGTTCTGGTGAGATTTTTGGGTGCCCCACTGAGCATTCTTGGGTCTCCCTCTTTGCTCTGTGCCAGGCTGCTGGCTGCCCACTGTGCCATCCGCGCACCCCCAGAGGGTGCTGAGGGGTTTAGGACTCTGGTTCTTTCTGCTGACTGTTCAGTTTCCCATCACCAGCGCCTTGGCCTCTGCAGGACCGAGGGTCCCTGCCTGCTCATCTAGCTTCTGTCCTTCGACAGGATGATCCAAAACAAGCTCCGCTGGCTTCTCTCTTCTCAGTCAAAGCCCCAGGGTGAGGGGCGAGGCCTGTCTTAGGTGCTGCCCCTGTGTGCGTGCAGGACAGGGACTGGGGTGTGGGGACTCCTGTCCCACCCCACTGACTGCTTCCCTCCCTCCCCTCCCATACCGCCATGCTCCTAAAGATAGGAAGCGATGTCATCACACGTGTGCAGCCTCCCCTTCATGCGTCGCCTCTGGGTCACCACTTCCTGTCTCTGAGTCATCGGGAAGGTCATTTCCCCACCCCCAGGCTCAGCATCCCCAGGGATGCTCTCATCACTCAGCAGCTACACTGTTTCCCCCCTCTATCCCTTCCATAAAAACAACAACAAAATGTCCCTCCCCACAGAGACATCCTAACTAAGCTGAACGCTGTACAGCTGTTGGTCTGAGTTGCTGCAGGCTCAGACACGTGGTAGGTCCCAGTCCTCGGCCCTGTCTGGAAGGATGGCTGAGCCCTTGGATTTATTAATTGGATAGTGACGTTACAGGTGAAGAAGATTCTCGATGCACACGAATCTTTGTGCAACAAGCTCTGTGCTAGACTCTGCCTGCTGAGGGAAGTGGGGAGGTATTTGGCTGCCCCTCCAGAATAAAGAGTGAGTCAAAGTGCCAGAACAAGACAGCCCAGGAGGCACAGGTGGCACTGGAAGGATTTGTGTTACAGTCCGCCAAAGGAAAACTCTGCACACAGCGCCTTACCGCTTTCTCTTCCCCTCCCGCCTTTCCTCCCTTCCGCCATCCCTTTGTTTCTTCTTTCCTTCCTTCTGGAACCTTGCTCTCTACCTGGCTTTTCTTTTTTACCTGATATTCACAGGAGGGAACTGACTACTGGGAACAGAGACAGGAACCGAGTGCTTGGGGCTCAATAATTCATTTAACAAACATCAGTCAAGTATTTACCTTGTGCCAAGGGCTGTGAAGGGTATCAGGGCTCAGGGATGTGCGGGGTATCAGGCCCCGTCTGGCTGATGGAGGATGTTACAGTTGGGCGAGTGTCACCTAAACGGATGGTGGATGTAGAGTGTGGGAAATCACGTCCGGGAGGTCACCCAGGGGATCATTCCACACGGAGAACAGGCCTCATAGCACAACTGGATGCTGGTGGAAGATTCCAGGAGAGCAGTCACCCGAGCAGGGCTTGGAGGAGGAACAATGAATTACCAGGGCACTGTCTGAGTACCATGTTGGTTGTGGGGAAGGGAGAGGGAGTGGATGTAAAGAAGCAAGGCGCTGAGTAGGTTGACGTTTTGCAGGTTTGATGATGAAAAACAGAAAGGGGGAGGGTGAGCGTGACAGGGTGGGATGTAACATACAGATGTTTAGCTGAATGTGTGTGTCTGGTGGGCCCTCTGTGTGACAGGTGCTGAACCAGACACGGGGGACCCCAAATAGATGAGGTTTGGCAAGCGTCCTCACGTTCCATTGAAAAAGAGAAACGTACAGAGGTTTTACATAGGATATGAGCAGCCCTGTGTGAGAGACAGGGCCGGGCCCCAGAGGGGCATTTGGCAAAGTCTAGGGGTTCAGAGGAAGCTTCTTGGGGAGAGGCTTTTAAATGATTTATTTCTTGGAACTAGTTTTTACCTTTACATGAAGCTTTTAAAAAAAGAACTGTGGTAAACTATAACATAAAATTTATCATTTAAACCATCGTTAAGCGTACAGTTCCACGAGAGGTTCATATTGGTGTGCAATCATCGTCACCGGTCCTTTGCCGTCTTTTCAATCTGAAAGTCTGTCCCCATTAAATACTAACTCCTTGTATCCTTGCCCCCAGCCTGGGAACCCCCCGTTTTACTTTTTTTTTGAGACAGAGTCTCACTTTGTTGTCCTCGGTAGAGTTCTGTGGCATCATAGCTCACAGCAACCTCAATTTCTTGGGCTCAAGTGATTCTCTTGCCTCAACCTCCCAAGTAGCTAGGACTACAGGCACCTGCCACAATGCCTAGTTTTTTTAGACACCGGGTCTTGCTCTGGCCCAGGATGGTCTTGAACCCGTGAGCTCAGGCAATCCACCCCTCCTCGGCCTCCCAGGTGCTGGGATTAAAGGCGTGAGTCATCATGCCCGGCCGTGTTCTACTTTCTGTCTCTCGGCAGTTGACTCCTCCAGAGACCTCATGTCAGTGAGTGGATGAATCAGTATTTGTCTTTGGCTTTTTTCATGTAGCATCACGTCCTCAAGGTCCTTCCATGCTGCAGTGCGTCCACATTTCCTTCCTTTCCAAGGCTGAGTAATATTCCACTACGATAGCGTACATTTTGTTTCCCTATTTGTCTGTAAATAGACACTTGGAATGTCAAATGATGTTTACAAATGAAACATGGACAAGGTGAGGGGCTTAGAGGGGAAGGAAGAACTCAGAACTAGACAGGCAAAGGGAGCCAGGGCTCCAGAGAGCATTTCTTCTGGCCCTATCTGGATGGGGGGGCGGCGTCCATCCCACTGAGACGGGTACAGGGAAGCCAGGGGTGGAGTTAGAAGCCACAGGTGGGCTGTGGGGAAGGGCCCAGACCTAAGGGAAGTCCCATCCCAGAGCTGCCATCTTCTCGGCAGTTGCAGGAACATAGCTGGGTTGTGCCGGTAGGGATGGCAGGTAGTGCTGGTGGGGTTGGGGAACTGGAATAGGAAAAGCCAGGTGGAGTCTGCTGGGGGCCAGAAGCAATGCCTGGATCAACTGGGGAGCTGAGGGGCCTGCAGGAGGCATACCTGGCCTCACTGGCTCCCACCACAGTTTCTCCTTTGTTTCCTCTTATATTGACCTGATGAATCAGAATTAGGACTAGAATTTTTTGACTTTAAAATCAACACCATGAAGAACTTGAAACAGAGATGAAGCCAAAATCCCTCTTCATGGGAGCAAATGCCTCCAGAACACTCGTTTGCTGGATGGGAGTCCAGTGCTCCCATCCCAGCTTTTATTGCTGCTGGTGGCCACTTGTGGCTGAGAGTCACACCCTGAGACAGACGGCAGTTGGACTGGTTGCAGGGATGGGCTGGCTGTTGAGAAGCTCTGAGCCACGGTGTCTCTATCTACTAAGAAGTAACGATGATGGGGCGGCGTGTGAGGCTCAGTAAGTAGGGCCACCGGCCCCATATACTGAGGGTGGTGGTTCGAACCCGGCCCCCGCCAAACTGCAACAAATAATAGCCAGGCATTGTGGCGGGCACCTGTAGTCCCAGCTACTCAGGAGGCTGAGGCAAGAGGATTGCCTAAGCCCAGGAATTGGTGGTTTCTGTGAGTTATGATGCCATGGCACTCTACTGAGGGCGACAAAGTGAGATTCTGTCTCTTAAAAAAAGAAGGAACGATGATGGGGTGTGGGGTTGTAAGGGCATAAAGGAGAGTGAAGCAGGAGAAGCACGTGGTCCAGGAGGAGCCAGGGCACAGGTGAAGTGCATGATGCCGGTGCAGTGGATGGTGCAGATGAAGGGGGTGGTGCAGTGGAAGCAGGTGAAGTGCATGGTGCAGGGGCCGTGCACGGCACAGGTGACGCATATGATGCAGGTGACGTGCATGATGCAGGTGAAGTCATATCACAGGTCCCGCCGCTCCTGGGGCATCATTGTGTTGGCTGCTGGCCTCTGGGTGAGGCTGTTTTCCTCTCGTCAGGTCACAGTCTAGCCTCGTGCACTGGAGTTGCCCCCTGTGTGCTTAATCTTAATCCCTTCCTGATCTGCCCGTGGTGGTGAGAAGCTATCGAGTGTCTGCAGCCTGGTCTGGTGAGTGCCCCTCCCTGCTCTGTATGCATCTCCTGGGCAGGGCAGGCCCGATACAATTTCACGGATTATTTGGGCTCATTCACCAGAGTTATTTTGGAAGCATGGCTTTGTGAGGCTTCTGGGAGCTTGGCTGGGCGTTATGCAACCGCTTCAGTCTGGTGTGCTGAAGCCGCTGCTTCCTACAGCAAATGGCCCTAAGCCGGCAAAACCCTTGCTGGGAAAGCCAGTGAAATTGAACTTCTTAGGTTCCCAGCAGAGAGGTGGTGCAAGAACGTTGAGTTAGTTCAGTTCAAGGCCTTCTTCTCAGAGAACTCACTGGCCTTGCCTGTGAGCTGATGAGGACAGAGGGGTGGGGACAGATGGAGGTTGGGCTTTCTTAGTCCTGAGTCCCAACACTGGGGACAGGAGGTCTCAGAGGCCACAACTGGAAAGGAGAATAGAAGAGGGGGGGCTGGGCGTAGGAGAAAAAAGAGAAAAAGGGAGAGGAGGAGGGTTGGCAGAAAGGGGGCCATGGAAAGTGTGCCTTGAGTGGCTTATTCTGCTTCCGATGCCTCTGCCTGTCATGGCAGTCAGCTTTCCCTCCTGAGGTTGTCCTATCTCTTCCCCTTCAAGTGCCCTTTAGGGACCCGAGCCTGCCCTCCTATGGGGTATAAAGGTGTAATTTGTTGTAGCACAATTTCTAAGAAAAGGCACTTCGGGAGGAAAGGGGTGATAAGCAGAGGGGAGCTCCTGGGGTGTCTGCAGAGGCTCCCACTTTTCCTCTGCAAGGACAAGTCTCAGCAGCCCTCCAGTCCCTGTTCTGGGGCTGCTGCAGGCCACTCTGTAGGCTTCACAGACCCTCTACCTCTTTGAGTGGCTGCTGTGTGCTAAAACTC
Source organism: Galagoides demidoff (assembly GCA_963574575.1). NCBI lineage: Eukaryota > Metazoa > Chordata > Mammalia > Primates > Galagidae > Galagoides > Galagoides demidoff. The sequence goes on from CAUYQV010112671.1 coordinate 11,187, forward strand.
CTCCAAAATGTCCACTTGATTCAGGCCTTCAAGGTGGTGTCATTGTTTCTGTGGAACAGGGGACGGCCCTGTGGCTTGGAGGGGTTAAGCAACAGGTCTCCGCTTACCTGGCTGCTCGGTGCCAGGGCCAGTTCTCAGTCCTAGTTCTGCTGGCTCTGGACCATTCCTCATGGTATCTCCCACAACCCAAATGTTCTGTTGGGGCGGGTGGTTAGAGGGTGGGTGTGGGGTAGGCCAACACAGGTGGATTGCCTGAGCTCAGAAGTTCAACACCAGCCTGAGCAGGAGTGACCTGTCTCAAAATAGCCAGGCATTGTGGTAGGGGCCTATAGTCCCAGCTACTTAGGAGGTTGAGGCAAGAGGATGATATGAGCACAGAAATTTGAGGTTGCTGTGAGCAGTGATGCCACGGCACACTACCCTGGGTGACAGAGTGAGACTGTCTCTTAAAACAAAAATTCTCTCCAGTCATCATCTGGCTAATTCTTTTTCATCTTTTGGGTCTCAGCTTAAAAATCACTTTCTGGTAGAGGAATGACTTTGCCTGAACTCCTTACCTGAATGAAATCTTCCTTGTGGTTGGAGGTTTTTTTTTTTTTTTTTGCAGTTTTTGGTGGGGGCTGGGTTTGAACCCACCACCTCCGGCATATGGGGCCGGCGCCTACTCCTTCGAGCCACAGGCACCACCCGCTTGGAGTTTTTTTGTATGCAAAGAAAGAAACATGGTAAATCTCATTGTCAGGAAGGGGAGGGAATGCTATTTCTTCCCCATAAAAGTTTCTGCTGTGGGGGAGGGGTCACAGACCAATGTAAGTAACCAATCGTCCTCAGAAAAAAACTCACATAATTAAGGGTGAATAGAAGATGCTAAAAGGTCTCAGGTGGCTGGTGGCTGTGGGAGGGCTTGGTCAAAGAAGGCTTCCTAAAGGCGGCAAGAACTTTACCTTGCTTATGGGAAGGATCTGGAATAGCTCGCTGGAAGACAGCTTGATTGAGTTTGTGAATCAGGGCAGTAGGTACATGCCTATCTTAGTTGTTTTTTCTAGTCCCTGAAAGTGACTGTCCCCTAACACATGCCTTGAGTGTGGTATCCAGCATGACTTCTAGGCAAATCCACAAAGGGGCTGATTTCTGCCCCTCTTCTGTGCCTGCCTCTGCCTTACCCATCCAGACATGTTAGCAGCTCTGCCGCAGGGCTGGGACCCAGACAGTGCCTGCTTAAGTGTCACATGCTGGGTGCCATTCAGTCCTGGGACCCTAACTCACACTGGTCAGTGTCTGACCGCTGCCGGTCAGGTTCTCGTCCATTTACATTGGAAAGAGTCGCAGGAAGCCCGTGTGCAAGCCGTGGGGAGGAAGGGGGAGCGAGGCCGTAGGAAGAGCGGAGGCGCTGGACACATTCATTCAAACATCCTTTCCAAAAACATCTGACTTCGTTTCTTTACATTGTCAAGGAGGCTTTTAAAGAGCAGCTGCCTGTTATTAATCCCATTTGGGCCGATCCTTTCCCGCCAGCCTTGCTCTCGGCCCGTGCCAGCATAAACGGCCCGGTGGAAGTGGAGGACGCGCCGAGTGACGTCAGTGGCTGGGTCTGAGCTTCAGATCTCAGCCCAAGCAGCTGAGAACACAGCGCCTTGGTCCCCTTCCAGGGAGAATATAAAATACTCTACCCACTGCCTGAGCTTGGGGGGCACCCAGAAGACGGAAGGGCCTCCAGGGCCAAACCCAGATGCAGAGTGATCTTTTGTGAAGGGGGGAGCATAGGTTGCCAGCGTTCTGTGACTTAAGAGGTGGCTAGTAGTCCCCAGGGCCATAAATACCAGGGGCAAGGACAGTGGGGGCCACAGAGCCCTGAGTTGAGTGTAGGCATTTGCTATTTGTATGGCCTTGGGCAAGCTAAGGAATGTCTCTGAGCAGCGTTTCCTCAACTGTGTGATGTGAATAATGACACTGTACCCCCCAGAGGGTGGTGGCTGGGATTACAATTCATTTCTTTATATGAAGGGCCGGACTCAGTCTTGTGCACAGCGGATGCTCAATTAGTCCATCCTTTCTGTCTTTCCCTTTTCCTTCCTTGCTCTCTCTTCCTCTCCTGACCTCCTCCCCTTTAGAGAAAGCTAACACCCAACTGTCTGTAGGGGGTGGGGTTGGTAAAATCAATAAGGAACAAACTCATCCTTGGACAATTCTTGACAGGCTTAGGAATCAGAGGCATCAGGGCTCTGAGGGTGGAGGTACAAGGAAGGAGCAGAAGCAGACAGGCTGGAAAGTCTGCATGAGGAACGGTTAGACCCCCGTATGTTCCCTCCCGCGGGACAGCCAGGTCACTGCCCCTCTGCCTGCCACTGCTCTCTGCGTACCTGGACATGAACTCTGACACTTAGGTTATGTGCTGTGGAGCCCCTCTACACACACAGCCAGGCGAGGAGAGTAGTGACCATATTCTGGGAGAGTTTGCCCACCCCACACATTGTTAGCCACAAGACTTAACACAATGGTTGGATTCTCCCTCGAAACTCTGGAGAAGCTCATGAGACAATAAACTCTGCCCACGTGTGAGGAATCTCTAAGGTTTAGTGTCTAATCACCAGGTATGGGACGAAGCTAGCAATCACTAGAATTCAAGGTGAGATGGTAAAGTGAAAAATGGAGATCCTGGCAGGTGAACAGAAGCAGAGATGATGTAGGGGACACTAAAAACTCAAAATGAGATAAGAGGAGATATGTCTGTGAAATAAGAGCAGGATGTCATATAAAGGAACAGAAAACAGGAAAGGGCTTTGGGAAATCAAAATATGATGGTAAAAATTTACAATGCCAATAGGTGATGCTGAGGAAATCTCTCCGTAGAAGGGAAGCATAATGTGATGGAAAACAGAGTCCAGAGGGTCCGTCATCTGACTAGCAGGCCCACTAGCAAGAGAGAAAATAGAAAATTGAGGGGGTTAGTTAGCAAGGAAATGGGAACAGAATTTTCAGGTCTTTTGAAGACTCCGGCTTCCAGACTAAAAGCCAGTGGGTGCCCAGTATAATAGCGAAAATCAATTCTCATGCAAGGTACATCATTGTGAAATGAGGACCCTAAGGATAAAGGGGTTTCTAAAAGCTTCCAGAGAGGAATAGGTTATGGACAAGGAGCAGGAATTGGAATGGCATAGGCCAGGGGTCCTCAAACTTTTTAAACAGGGGGCCAGTTCACTGTCCCTCAGACTGTTGGAGGGCCGGATTATATTTTAAAAGGACAGGCAGTTGTGTCAAAAACACCCAGCGTGCCCAATAAATGTCCTGGGCAGGGTGCATGTGGCCTGCAGGCTGTAGTTTGAGGACACCTGGTATAGGACTTCTTAGCAGCCTGGAGATGATGTGGCAGTGCTTTTGACATTCTGAAGGAAAATGATTTCCAGCCTAGATCCCTGGTTCTACTGACAGTCAAGAGTGAAGCCAGGGCCAGGTGTAGTGACTCACGCCTGTAATCCTAGCACTCTGGGAGGCCGTGGTGGGTGGATTGCTTGAGCTCAGGAGCTCTAGACCAGCCTGAGCAAGAGCAAGACCCTGTCTTAACTAAAACCAGAAAAACTAGCTGAGTGTCGTGGTAGGTGCCTATAGTCCCAGCTATTCAGGAGGCTGGGGCAAGAGAATTGTTTGAACCCAAGGGTTTGAGGTTGCTGTAAGCTATGATGCCATGGCACTCTACCCGGAGTGACAGAGTGAGACTGTCTCAAAAGAAAAAAAAAGTGAAGGCAGACTTGCAAGGTCTCTGTGCAAATGTGTGGCCTTGTATGCCTTTCAAAAAGCTACTGTAGGATGTGCTCCATCAAAATGAGGAGGTAAACCAAGAAATAGAAAGACTTAGAATCTGGGAACTAGGGCTTTTGACTGAAGGAAGTGAAAACTTAGTAGAATGATGGTGAACAGAAGCTCTGATGTCAGCTAGACAGAAATCCTTCCTTATAGAACTGATGGAGGGATTGTATGAGAGAGAAATATTAAGTGGTGGATTTCCCCATGTGTTGCACTATATTGAGACTTTAATAATTCTTTTAGATAGTGTGTAACTAAACTAGGTCAGAAAGATTAGAAAAAGAGACAATTATGTAAAAACAAAATGTATACAAGGAAAAAATCATTGTACACTCTACATATGAAATATATAGCCATATAAATATATTCCTGGGGAGCATGGATGGCAGGGATTCTGGGACCTTGCTAGGCGGGCATAGCACAAGGGCAGACAAGGGAATGGAGGGTGAGAGATGGCTGGCGCCCTGCAGTGGAGAGTCTAGTCTAGACAAAGGTGGAGTTGGCACAGAGCAGTGGGAATACCTTTTTTGAACAAAGCTGCAAGGGCCTGGGTGCTCAGTGAAGCGGGAGAGGAGGAATAAAGACAGTGTGGGGGCACCAATGATAGGACATTGTCACTTGAGGCTGGTTCCAGGGTCCAAGAGGCTGAGATGTTAGAAGTAGGGCAGCTGGTTTGCAGTGTGGACAGGTGATCTTGGGATGATAACCAGGTGCCAAGAAGGTTGTTCTCAGAGTGATGGCAATGCTTAACGTGAAGAGGGAGCTTGTCAGCCAGCATCCAAAGTCTGGTGACTGCGGTGGTCAGGGCATGGACGATAGGAGAGGCAGAGAGTGGTGGGTACAGACAGTGGTGGGGGCCAGGCAGGGAGGAGCTTCCCAGCTCCAGTTCACAGGGCACCCATGGGCAAGCCTGTGTTTCCCATTCAACGTTGGGGAAGGGTGAGCTTTAGGCAAGACAAGTGGTTGCAGGAGTGAGCTCCTCTCAAAGGTGAGGGTGAGTTTTGGGATCAGCAGGGGCAAGAGGAACTCCAACTGGTTTTAAGGATCTGAGTTGAAAAGCTTTGATGCAGAAACATTCTCTTTCATTGGAAGAGAAATAGACCTCCAGATGAGATGGGGAGGAGTGAGGCATAGCGTGTTCACTAAATCTGCCTCCCAGCAGCACCCACAATGGAACACAAGCAGAGAAACCCTACAGGTGCCAAGAGGGGGAGATTCTTGTGCTGTTGCATTGACTGGAATCTTATCAGTTCTCTCTGTTCCCTATTTTTTTATAGGACAACCCAAAGCTAGCGGTTTCTGATTACCATGACTAAGCTTAGCTTATTTAAGGACATAGTGTTTCTAAGAATTTTATCTTCAAGACTAAAAGTGCTTTTTGGTGCTACCTGCGTGTGTGTGTCTATATATAAAATATATGATTTTGTGCTGAGATTTCTGTAGCTTGCTGTGAATCTGATACTGTTGATGACTCTAACCTTAAGTATGATGCTTCGGCTTTCAGAACTGTACAGTCTCATGACTTTTCCTACTATTTATGAAATGTTTCCTTTAGGAGCTCCCTGTCTTCAGTCCCTGTCTTTTCAGGATTCAGATTTCCTTGGGTCCTGTCCTTGGCCCACGATCATTCATCCTGGAAGAGCTCGCTCATTCCCTTGAGTTCAGTTACCCCCTAAATGCTGGTAACTTCTAGGTCTCCTCAGGGAGCATCAGACACGTGTATTCAGCTGCCTCCAAGATCTCTTACTCAAGGTCCCTCAGACACCTCGGCCAACATCTTCAGCACTCGATGTATCATCTCCACAAACTTGGAGAGTTTGTGGTGTTTCTGATGACTTGGATGCCATGTGTGTCCCCTTCTGTCTCACATCTAAACTACTACCAAGACCTACCAATTTTTCTAATTTTTCAATTGATCCCCTCGTCTCCACTCCCATTACGAACACCCTAATTCGGATCTTTAGTACTTTTCAACTTTGTCACACTTTCCAGACTTACCTCTACCTCTAACCTTGGCCCTGAAATCTACCCTTTACGTGTCTGGCCTGGCGATGAGTTTAAAATGCTGATCTGTCCAAGTCATTCTGCTTTTGAAAAACTCTTCCAGGGGCTCCATGCTGTCTATAGGAGAAAGTTCAAACTTCCTAACACAGCACGTGAAGCCCAGCACAAACTATTCTCTCTGATCTCTCTGCCTCTGTGGCCTGCCCTGCCGGCCTGCCTGCCTTACACTTACATTCTCATGGTGCTGGTGGTATCAGCAGGCTCAGCCTGTTCTGGGCTCCTGCTCACTCCATGGTTTTGCTTAGATTGTCCTCTTGGTGATGACAGTGTCTTTCCTCTGCTAGCCCCTTCTTTGAATCATTTGTAACATCCTTTAGGACTCACGTCAGGTGAAACCTCTAGAAAGCCTCAGGAGAGCCCTCAGCTTCTGCTCTGAGTCCTCCAAAGTCTGTATTTATGAGGCACATGAGCCCCTGTGATGTAAGGCAAAGTTCAAGGACTGTTGAGGAACACTGGCCTGGATATAAGGAATAGCACTGGGGTGGCCTTGGGCGGGGCATTTTCAATTCTGAGCCTCAGCTCTGCCATCTGCTGATTGGGAATAATGATGTTCGATTGAATGGGATGTTAGAAGATCTTAAATAACTTACATGTAGGGTCAGGCAGATAGGAGACACTCAGCAAACACCAGCTCTTACTTGCATATTTACCAGTGGATTCATCACAATATTTTATATAACCCAAGCATAGGAGGGAGCCTTTTTCTTTCATCCCTTTTTAACTCTTTTTATGAATGCATGGAGGATTCCCTGGGAATTTAGTCTTGCTGCTTTTTGGATAAGGGCTCTTCTAGGAAGCTATTGCTAATAAAAAGGGGCTGTGCCCTGTGGCAAGGAGGAAATTGAAGGGTAAGGAACAGACACCTCCACAGCCCCGACTCTGCAACGTGATAGGAGGTCAGTTCTCACTTCTTCCTGGATTTTCTTTGGAACAGACTCAATATCACAGTGGAAGAATGTCTCTTTCTGAAGGATGTCAAAAGAACAGACAGGGTGCAGTGAATGGAGACATCTGCACCTAATGTGCTTCTCTCCTATGTGGTGGCCGAGGGCATTGCAAATGGAGGCCTTTGACAAGAGAAGGTCCCACGTGTCTGCTCCCTGTCTTTTGCCCTATTTTCTCCTCTTTGGCCCCCATTCCCTTTCTCAGCAAGCTCTCCTCCTCCCCCAAATAAATGTGGGTCCCCACTCTGCACTTCACACATTAGCATGCCCCTGGCTGTTGCCTGGATGCTGATGGAGTTGTACCAGTTTTCATGGCTGCCTCTGGCTGGGGCAGAGGTGAGTTTGAATTTTCAAAATAAAGATGGAGGTGGGTGCTCTGATTTCCGTGCGATCTCTCCACCACTTTAAACTTAAAACCAAGCTCACTTAACCACGGCAGGCAGTACAACCAAGGCTTATTTGAGGAAAGTTAATTCCTTCTGCTGGCGTGATTTAACACAGACTGCTATAAAATCATAACACCTATCACCAGGGTTAAGCCAGCTACAAATACTCTTAAACTGTGGGCAGTTGGTAGCAGGTTTAATTAGATATCTTTCAGTTTAAAAATGTTCCTTTCCAGCTAGTTTTTCCATTTTTAGTAGAATGAGACTCTGTCTCAAGCCATTTTGGAAAATGGGGGGCAAGGGGGTTCTGCTTAATATCAACACGTTACCTGTTAATGGGTCTGCATTGTAGAGTAGATTGGGAGCTGATTGAGAGCAGGTCTGCATTTTACTCACTGTCTCACAGTACCTGCCTCCAAGTAGGTTTCCAATATAGGCTTGATGGCTGTGTGAATGAATCTCAAAATTTGATGAGAGTTTTCTAACTTTTTCTTTTGTCAATGTGCCAGTTTGGGGCACAGGTTTACATGGGCTTCCCCCCCTCCACTTAGCACTCACCTTCCTGGGAGGGTAAGGGAGACTTTGAAATTTTCCATAAGGCCTGTAGAGCAGTTCCAAAGGAGACTGGCTATTGATAATTACTGATTCACTCAGGAAGTATTTACCGAGGTCCTACCGTTTGCTTGGCAATGTGTTAGGTGCATGAATGGATTAATAAATTGTGGTATATGTATACCATGGAATACTATGCAGCATTAAAAAAATGAAGACTTTACCTCTTATGGATGGAGCTGGAAAATATTCTTAGTAAAGTATCTCAGGAATGGAAAAAAATCCAATATACTCAGAACTACTGTGAAACCAATTTACAGTTACTCACACTTGCATATGAAAAATGAAACATGACTATAGCCTCGGATGAAGGACGGAAGGGGAGGTAGAGGGGAAGGGAGGGGTGTGGGTTGATAGAGGGAGGGTTAGTAGGGGGACCGCACCTATGGAGCATATTGCAAGTACAAGTTGGATCTATCAGGTGTGGAACACAAATGTCTTAATCCCGTAATTGGGTAAGTGAGGTGACGGCTGTGTTGATTGGTAGGATGTAAGCACTCCAATTGTACAAATAATCAACACATTGAATCTCATAGTGGCATAAATATATTTATGATTTATGTACAAATGACTTAATAAAAAAAAGTGAACGAGAGATAGTGCGTCTAGAATTTACAACTTTGCTTTAAATTAATAGGAAAGATGAGTTTTAATGAAAGGAGAAAAACATGGTATGATTCAGAGGAATTCTCCCTAGACTTTAGAGATATATTTGTCACTCCACTGTCTTTTATATAGAACTCATGGACAGATGACATCTAGTTTGATAGGGAAGGAGGGACAGATAATGAAGCTCCTTGCCTGTCGCGTTTGGAGAAAGGGGAGGTGCTACTAACGGGAAGGGTTAGGGTGAAGGATCTGGGGTCCCAGTGGCTGACCCAGAGAGGGGCAGGGAGATAATCACTGGGACCTCAGCTCTGCCACTCATGAGAGGGCTAACCTCTGACAACATCCTTAAAATCCTCATAGTCTAACTTCTTTCATTGATAATGTGAAGGTTATAACACTTTCTTAGAGTTACTGTTAATTTTTTCACCTTGACAGTTTGCCTAGAGCTGTGTGTCTTGTGGGTAAAGGTATTATTCTCATTGAAATGCAGATACTCTTGAATTAGAGTACAGGAAACTATAGACATATTGGTAGGAATTGGGATGGATCACATAAGAGTGGTCACCTTGGCCAATAGAGCCAAGTACCAAGAACACCTTCTTACATGTGTGTTGAGAAGGGAGGATAAGGTTTTTAAAAACAGAAGTGAGCCTGAGTTTGTTCTGCAGTGAGGTGAGACTTGAACAGCTATATACGTAAGTGGAGGGAAGGGAGGGCTGTGCATGCAGAAGGCGGTCAGTCCCTGGGTGGATTTGAGGTGGGAGCATGAAGCTTTCTCTCATGCTGCCTTCCTAGTGTGGCAGGCTCAGTGTCTTTTCTCATACATTTCTCTTTATTTTTTAACATTGTTTGAAATTCTCATAGGACTATAAGATGCCTTTATGAGGAAGCCTGCCTTCTCATCAAGGTAGAATTTGAGAGAGAAAGAAATGGGGAGTCATGGAAGGGAGGGAGGAAGACAAGAGGAAAATAATGACAGATGTGGACAAGGAGGAAGGGGAAGGAAAAAGGAAAGTGTAGATTTGGTCAATGTCAAGTCAAGGGCAATATCCTGGACTGACAGCAGCTTGAATATTTTGCTCCATTTGTGGATGCCACATTTTATGAAGGACGTTTGTAAATCTCCGTGGAACCAGAGTTGTGAGAAGCCATTTAAGAAATTGCTGAAAAAACTAAGGATGTTTAACTTGGAGCAAAGTCTTAGGACTCTAATGAGAGCTATTTTCAAGCATGGGAGGCAGTCACAGGGAGAGCTGGCAGGAGCTTCCCCTCTGTGCATCAGGTAAGTCGGAGTGAGAAAGGGTCTATGTCACTCGGTATCTCTTCCCTTGGGGTCCTGGGGGTCTGGCCTATCAGATGCTTCTGTCTGTGGTAGGTTGGGCTACATGACTCCAAAGTTCTCTTCTGAGTCCAAATAATTAGCAACCAATTGCTTTGAGTGCAATGAAACTTCCACCAACCTATTAAAAAATACTTAAAAATCTGGGTATAAAATATATATGCACTATAAAACACTTGGGAAGTAAAGAAAAATGTAAAGTAGAAAAATTCTGCATACTGGTAGCAGCTACAGTTAGCCCTGTGAGTTCTTCATCTGCAAATTCAACTGAACATAGATGGGAAATATTAAAAAAATACGATAAAGTATAACAACTATTTATGTAAAAATATAGATGAAAAGTATAAATTAGATGAAATATAAATATATAAATAGTTTAATAGTGTGACAACTAGTTAGCATTTATATTAAGTATTATAAGTGATCTAGAGATGACCTAAAGTGTACGGGAAAATGTGCAGAGATTATATGTAAATACTATAGGATTTTATTAATCTATCAGAAACTCAAACATCAGTGGATTTTGGTATCTGTGGGAGGTCCTAACACCAATCCCCTACATATACTGGGGGATGATGGTACTTACATATATTTATTTTTGAGACAGAGCCTTGCTCTGTTGCCCTGGCTGGAGCATAACCTCAAACTCCTGAGCTCAAGCAATCCTTCTGCCTCAACTTCCAGAGTAGCTGGGACTACAGGTGCCCACAATACCTAGTAGTTTTTCTGTCTTTAGTAGAGATAAGATACTGCTCTTGCTCAGACTGGTCTCCAACTCCTGAGCTCAAGCGAACCTCCTACCTCAGCCTCCCAGAGTGCTACGATTATAGGCATGAGCCACCACCATGCCAGGCTCTGAATATTTTAATGTATTTATTCTCAGTCTTTCCCCCCACCTTACATTTTGGGAGCAACTGAGAAGCAGGTGAAATCTGTTTGGCATTTGGTCCTGCTCCCCTCTGATTTCCTTCCTTCTCTTCCTTCATCTTTTACCTCTGTAATTTTATAACAAGGAATCCCACCATTTCCGTCTGGATGGTTGGCTCCTGGGAACACATTTCTATCTTGTTTCTCCTATATGGTTAATTTAGACAGCGGGGTGGGGTGGGGGTCTTGCTTTCCACTGTGACCTCTGAGCAGGTCTGTTAAGCTCGTGTGACGTAAGCAAAGTGGCAAATCTAAGAATTATTTTTCAATATGTAGAGTGAGGCCAAAATCGACACCTCATTTAATCATCATCATGGACCCCAGACTGGATCTCTGTGTACAAGCATTATACAAGTTGATTCCTGTTTACGTTAAGGCACAAACTGTCAGTGTTTGTGTTTCTGGGCTCCTTCATAGCCTTTCCCCTATTTCTTCTGCTTTCCTCTCTCCCTATGCATCTATCAAAAAAAAAAAAATCCCCCAAACAAGTCTTACCAAGTACAGAAAGCATGTCCTTACCCCAGCAAACAACAGAACCCATCTGCATGTACATTTGAACTATCTAAAGAGACCTTTATACTGAGAAGTCTTACTGGGTGCTAGGCTTTGAAAGTTTATGTAAAGGATGAAAGTAATGAAGCTGAAATATGAAATATTCCCCTCCCCATCCCTGTGTCTCACTTTGGGTGAGTCCAGATTTCCCTGGACTGATATGGAAGGGTTAATGAGCTGTTAAGAAGTCTTTTTTTTGATCAGGCCAAGTGTTTCCTGCAACCATGGTTGGGCGTTGGGGTATTGGTCCTTTGAGAACTGTTACAACCAGGATAAGGTCACCAAGAGTTAGAGGTGATTGGGAGTCTCCAGAACATGTGTATGCTCCCTGGCCAACACGCTGTTAGGCTTAGCAAAGCAGAGATCTGCGGTCACTGTTCCTAATAGGGGCCAGGTCAGTTGAAGGTGAGGTACACATTTCGGTCTGTTCCTCTAGAATTATTTTTGGTATAAGTCCAGGCAAGCTTCCCTGGAGATGTTTCTGTAGGGTTATTTTGCTATAGAACAAATGCTGCAAGGACTGATTGAATGCTGGAAGACCGAGCTAAAAGCCATTTGAAGTCAGCTGCTTCAGTTTGAATGTCTGTCCAGTCTCTCCTGCGTGGACACGGTGCTGCACCAAGACCACCAGGTGAGAAGTCTAGGAACCTGGCTTTGTTACTAGCTCTGTGACCTTAGGCACACTGATGCATCTGTAAAATGACAGACTTAGGCTACCAAGGGTTTATTTGGCTTGGTTATATCAATCCTATTTAGTGCTGAAAAGTAATGTTTTTCTCCCACTTTCGATGTTTCCTTTCACTAATGGGGATCCACCAGCTTAACAGTTACGGTCTCTAGTGACTTAATTTTTTTAAAAAACCATTTCTTTATCTTTGCAGTTTTGGCTGGGGCTGGGCTTGAACCCCACACTCCTGGTATATGGGGCCAGTGCCCTACTCCTTGAGCCACAGGTGCCACCCATAGTGCCTTAATTTGATTGAGTTTGGAATGAGACATGGGCATGGTTACCGGGAACTTCGTCTCTTAAGAGGGAGCTGCCCATGAGAAGTGCCATCTGCTCTTCCCCACCATGCTGTTGAGGGCAGTCTCCCCAAGTCCAGCCAGGGTTCCTCATCTAGGTTTGCCCAGGACTGAGGGGGTTTCTTGGGTTGTGGGGCTTTCAGTGCTAAAATAGGCAGTGTCCTTTTACGACTGCCTCATCAAATCTGGAAAACTCTAGGATCCAAATCTTATCTCCATTTATTCCATATTTAAGCCACATTCTCTACTATCACCTTTATCAGTAATAAAGGTAATCATTTAGTTTTTCTTAGTTGGCCCAGAACCCAGGCTGGTAAGAGAGATGCTCTTTATGGGTCCTCTTAAGCCTGAGGCCTGAGGTTAGCCCTGTCCCCATGTGCCCTTTCCCCCACAGATCTGACCACGGACTGATCTGGCAACCGCCTCATATAATGAATCCAGATCCGAAGTTGCACTTCTCCAAGATAAACATCCCCATGGGACTAATAAGCTCGATTTAGTTGAGGTCTAAGATCAGAGTTTATTTATCTATTTGGCTTCTGTAGTGTAATTTCTCCAAAGCCCAATAATGTTTAGATAAACAGACCCGGGGTGATTAAGAGGGGGGGGTGCAGATCAAAGTAGGGGCAGAAGAGAGATGAGAGGAAATGGGTCAAGGGCATGAGGAGGAGGGATGGGCTCTGGGACAGCCACATCAGCCTGAGGAGGGTCCAGGTGTGGGCAAGGCCCAGAGCAGTGTGGTTCCTGAGTGGGCGAGGCAGCCTCAGCACCATGGCTGGATTCGTTAGGACGGGGGAGCTGAGGGAAGGTGCCGATAGGCCGATGTATTCACTCCCGTTTTGTAGACAGAAGCATTACACAGATGCAGCTTGCTTCTACTTGCCATAAATTACCAAATTTTTCAGTTAAGGTGAGAATAACAAGAAACAAAACCTCAGAACATTTCAGTAGCTTCCTAGCAGTAGCTGCTTGTTTGTGTACCTGCTGGTGTTACAAATGTGGGTCCTTGAATTTTAAGACCTACTATCCCTGGCGTCCAGCTGTTTTTCCTGTATCCTTGTGATGGGGATGTGCACAGTGTTTAGCAGCTGGTGTGGCACAGGCTCTGGCCCATCAGAATAAATGCCAGACACAAACCATTGTTCTGAGCATGCGAGTACCTCCAAGCTGCAAGCCAGTCTTGGATATGTGGGAGTATGTGCATTATCTTATTAATACTCTCTGCGGGTAACTTAGATTCCTGGATTTAATATTTTAGATTCTTCTAATCTGTGTGCTGAAATACACGGCTTCCCTATCTTTTTCTTTTTCCCTTGTCTAGTATAAGTTTGCCTGGGGTGGGGCCTGGGTGCCTTGGGACCCTTTAACAGGGTCCTTGGGGTTCCACTGCACCTCACTAAAATGGGAGGGCTGGTTTCCTAGTGGCCTTTTCTATTTGTGAAAGGCTATTTAATGTGATAGCAGTTATCTCCAGCAGTCTTTGTCTGCTCCCCCATCTATCTATCTTTTTTTTTTGAGACAGAATGTCACTATGTCACCTTGGGTAGAGTGCCGTGGCATCACAGCTCACAGCAACCTCCAACTCTTGGGCTTATGTGATTCTCTTGCCCCAGCCTCCAAAGTAGCTGGGACTACAGGTGCCTTCCACAACTCCTGGCTACATTTTAGTTGTAGTTGTCATTGTTGTATGTCCGGTGTATGTGGCTGGTGCTCTAGCTGCTGAGCCACAGGTGCTGCCCCCCCCCCCATCTTTCATTTTACAATGTTCTCTTAAGCGTCGACCTTTAGAGTTGTTTGGCCTTTTGAGACCATCAGACTTAATCTGGGTGACCATCCCTTTCCATCGCCTCAGATGTATTCGGACCTGTTGAGAGTAAACACAAGCCTTTCCTCCAAATAAGAAGCAGACACAATCTTTGGTCTCACTTGTCTGCAGAGGAGACTTTTCTCTCTTTTGAGAAACTACAGATTTTAAAAAAAGGGAGAAGGAAAGTTGCACCCCCCCCCAAAAAAAAAACAACCCTTTTCCTCTTTTCTTGATGGGAAGTGGGAATGAAGTACTAATTCTTTTGTCAGGAACAGAAAAGGCAGGTCAATTTCATGGCCAATGAGTTTATACATATATTTATTCTACTTTAGGCAAAGGCTGTCATCAGAGTTGGTTTCTGTAACTAAATCAATGTCCAGTGTTAAGGAAGGTTTTAGGCTCTTCCAACAGTTTGTGAGGTTGGAATGATACTAGTTTCCTGCATGAGTATGTGCTTGGGTGTGGAATGTGCCCACCGTGTTTTCTAAAATGGATCCCAGGTGGGCCTGTGGGAGTGTTTCAGATAGGGGCCTCTGCTGACTGACCAAGCTAGATGTGAGCAACGTTCCAAAGGATGAGTTGCTGCCAGGCCATTTCCAAAGCCTCTGTATTATACCAGCTCGGGCACCCTAGAAGAAGGCTAAAAATTGGCTCTTGACCTTTTGGTCAAGAAATGATCAACTTGCATGGAATGAGAGAAAAACCATACAAGGGGGTGTGTGATGATATCACACCTGTAGTGTGGATATTGTAGGGACTCTTAAGGAAGAGAGAAGCTCTGGGCACAGGAATGGATAGGTAAATCTTAGAGAAGATGGACATGAACTTCACCTTGAAGGATGTGGGAAGCAGAGGAGAAAAAGATACCGCATATCTGAGGAGGACCCTGGGAAGGGCGGGCTGTGTGGGGATGAACCTGGGCTCACTCACTGGCCTTCAGGGAAGAGGTCCAGGGGCCCCCCAAAGGCAGAGAGGCTCAGGGCAGGAAATAGAAGCTGCATGTTTCTGAAGGGGATAAATGACGTTTCAAGAGCACTTCTGTGGTTTAATGGAAATTATGACCCAGAATTTTGTTGCAGTTCAACAATTTAGCAGTGACCTTGCTGAGCTTTGAGGAGCTGCACTCCCGCTCAGAGCTGCATCTTCCTCTTGGACTTTATTCTGACTTTTTATAGCCTTTCCCCATGTCTAGGCTTTGACCAGTCAGAAAGGATGTGGCCTTGGGATGTGACCAATCAGAAAGGATGTGAGCAGGTGTGTAAGGGCTGGTCCAGGTGCCAAACCTTTTGTTGCTAGATCATGGTAAGGGTGGGCAGCTCTGAGAGGAAGTTTGGGAAGGAGTCATCAGGGAAGTGGCTTTTCATTAGGCTTTTAAAAAACCGTTAGTGACACATATAAGCATTTTAATAGCGAGGGCAACTGTACTGGAAAAGACTAAGTGGATAGTTCTCATGGATATTTAGTTCTTGGTGATACATTTGCTTCATTTTATAGCTAAAAGTAGATCGTGGGTAAGTGATCCATTCTAAGTCACGTCACATGGAAGAAAAAAAATCATTAGATTTATCCTTTGGTCCCCAGCTCTTCTGTTTTTTATCTTGGTAAAAGATTTTCTAAATTTCAAGACTTCTTCAGAAAAAGGTCGAATGGGCAAGAGGAACAGTGTTGGGAAGAAAAAAGAGCACGACAGAGCCATGCTGAAATTAAACAGGATCAGCCTGCGACTAATTGCAAAGCAGAAAGCTGAGGCCCTGGACAGAGTGGGGGTGAGGTATTTGTACAGATGTATTCCAGCAGCTTCTTGCGGTGTAGATGATTAAAAAAGGCAAGGTGTATATGTGTGTGGAGGTCCAGAAACGGTGTTCTAGCTTCAGTTCTGTTATAAGGCAGCTATGGAACCAGGGGCAAATCTGGCTTTGGGGGACTTACTTTTTTGGGGATAATTGTTTTTCAAGTGGGATAATTATTTCTGTACTCCTTGAGGGTTGTGGGATCAGATGAGATGGTGCCTGTGTGGGTCCTTGAAAGCATTAAAACTTCAGACAAAAAGATTTTTTTTTTTCTTTTTGCAGTTTTTGGCCAGGGCCGGGTTTGAACACCACACCTCTGGTATATGGGGCTGGCGGCTTACTCCTTTGAGCCATAGGCAAAAAGATTCTTTGGCACCTCCTGCTCTAGCTTGCTTGGTGACTTTCTGTGTGTTCTCCTCATAACTGGAGTCCAGATAATTAACATTCAGCCTGTGGAACTATTTCTCTCAAATGGATTTTTTTTCTTCTATGCCAGCATTTCTCAACCTGTTGGTCACGAGCCACAGGAACTATATTAAAGGGCTGCGGCATTAGGAAGGTTGAGAACCACTGTTCTATGCAAAAGCAGTTGAAGTGGGTGTCTGCTTGCCCTGCTGGCTCTGGGACTGTTTCCTATTGAGCTCAGTGGGCCTTCATGGAGAGCTCTTGGGGTATCCTGGGCTCAACAGCTTGTGGGTGCTTCTTGGGCAGTTGTCTCCAATGCCTTCCTGAGAGCTGATGCTCCCTGGGGTCTTAGTTACATGGAGACAGATCTGGGAAAACAGAGTAACCACAAGAGGCTTGAGGCATTTGACTGGTATAGCTCGGAGCCTTGGTTTCTCCTGGCCAGATGGTCCCCAGTAATATGAATGATCCAGGATGTTCGGGGCTGGGTATTAGCAGGGCCTCCCACTCAGGTTGACTCATGGAGCAGTCTGAATGTCCTCCTGTTTGAGTGCTAGATGTGACCTAGGGTCAGGATTGTTCTGACTTCAGTTTCCTTTACTTTCCTAATCATTTCCTGGCAGTCCTCTCCCTGACATGAGAAACACCGGCTTCTGTTTATGGAACTTCTGGGCCAGTTGAGGTCTTGGGGTCCTAATGCTCTTTGCAGGGGGAAATCAAGTTGGTGACACCCAACTACGAATCTTTGCAAATGCCAAGCACATGGTCGAGGAACTGGGATGTGGACTAGAACATCCAAGTTCAAGTTCTGACTGCAACACTCTGTACCTGTGAGATTGGGCAGGGCACTTAAAACTTTATGAGCTGTAGTTTCCACATCTTAAAATGGGAATGATCATCCTTGACCCTTGAGGTTTGTCATAAAGATCAAATGAGATACTGTGTGTTTGAGGAAGCACTTTCAAATCAAGTCATCGGGAGGGTGCAAGGTGAAGTGTTCTGTTCTTTCCTGCAACCTGAAAGGCACATTTGGGGAAAGGAGGACAGACTCCTCTGACGCTGCTACTGTGAAACTTTTGAGATATTGTCAGTGGCCCCAGTGAAGGCCTGGGTCAGTCTGGGTGTCCTGCAAAGCTCTGGGGGGTGGGACTGCTGTGTTGGGCGGCAAGCAGTTACGTGGGCTAACAGGAGTAAGTAGAGTCAGCAGTGTGGTTCTTAGACTCAAAGGGCTGGGACTGGGACTGATGTCCCCTTTCTCTTTGCATCCCAGCCTCACTGGGGTGCAGGTGTTTCTTGCAATGCTTGAATAGTGGTGGAACACAGTGTGGACGCTCTGTGGTGTGTGAGCTGTCCATGTTCCATCTAGAGAGAGCTGAGGCTGGCTATGAAGGAAGGGGAGTCAGCCCATGTGTTACGGCTCATTCATCTGTCCCAGTATCATTTCCAGAAAAGGTAAAATTGCTCTACTCCCAGACAGTGCCAGAGTGGTGCTGGGTGCTGTCTCCTGGGTTGGTTCAAGGTTGGGTCTCAATCAGCTTTTTTTAACTAAGTTGAGGCCAAAGTCTACTCTGCTGAGTTCCTTTTCCTTTGTGTGTTCAAAGAAATATGAAAGTGGTGTTCGGGGCCTGTTAACACCCATTCATCATGGACCATTTGGCAAGAGTTTTATCCCAGAATGACTTCCTGCCCAGGGGAGAGGCCCATCCAGGGCAGTGGGTTTTCAGCTTGCTCTGCTCTTGCCTTATCTTGTGAGCTGGCCTGGGCTGACCTACTTGTCCTTTCTGTTACCTGTTACCTTCTGCATTAAAAGATGATGTCCTTTTAATTTTAAAAGCAAAACCAACCCTCCCAAACCACACTAGTCTTTCAAAACAGAAAAAAAAAATGTGCCTTTTGAAAAGAGGAAATTGCTTTTTATTAGGTGTAAAAACCAACAAAAAGAGCTCCCAACATATCCAATGGCCCGGGAGTCGCCACGCACCACTGACCCCGTTCCGTTAGGTTGGCAAACAGCCTCCCCAAACCCGCCATCCAAGCAAAACGCAGAGCTTGACTTGTGCCACAGAACAGCCTTTCCTCCCACGGAGAGAGGTTTTCACATCCTTTGGAGGGTGCCAATATGGCTTTGGTACATGTCTTTTGCAAGGCATGTTCATTTGTAGATTCGAAAGTATGCTGTGGTGACTTGGAAAGGCCAGGAGTGGAGTCACATCATTTGAGAAATGAGGAAAGTGCAGCTCAGATAAGGAGTCATTTGCCCAAGTTACGTGGTCCGTGGAAGATTTGGGGCGGAACCAGTATTGCACATCCTTCTCTTTGCCCAAGTACCTGGAGAGTTGAGAGGGACATTCCCAGGGGCAGTCATAGTCACTGCTCACCAAACCTTCCACATGCTCCCCTACGTTCCCTAGTAGTCAGGTGGGGGCTTTGTGACCAGACCTAGCCCATGTCACCCCTGTAGAAGGGAACAAGAGGTAAACCTTTGTGTTCAGCCACTGAGATTTTGGAGGCTTATTATTATTATTATTTTAGTACAGCATAACCTAACTTACCCATATCTATACAGAAACCAACTTCGTAAGGTCATCTCAGAAAAAGCTGACTTTTCTGAAGGTAGTACACTGTCTCACCCAAGAGGTGATGTCTTTTATTGATTAGGGGGCAGGATAGTGTAGTATAAGCTTGGGAGTCTGGCTGCCAAGATGTGTATTTCACATATGCCACTTCTTTAAAATTTTCAGATTAATAAAAGGGTACAGATGATTAGGTCACACTGTTTGCATTTGTCAGGTAAAGTCCAAGTTGTAGTTGTGCCCCTCACCCAGGAGGTGTGCCATGTACCCTACATTGCGCTTGTTAGGTGAGAGCTTACCAATCTCCCTTCACCACCTTGTCCCCCTCCTTCTCCCTCACTTGAGTTTAGTTGTGTTTTTCTCTTGTGTGGGCATGTATTTGTGCTTCTACTGGTTTCATATTAGTATTGAGTACACTAGATTCTTGTTTTTCCATTCTTGTGATACTTTACTAAGTAGAATGTTCTCCAACTCCATTTGTGTTAATATGAAAGATGTGAAATCTCCATCTTTTTCAATGGCTGAATAGTATTCTATGCTATACATATACCACAGTTTAATTAATCTATTCATGTGTAGATGGACACTTGGGCTGATGCCACATCTTAGTGATTGTGAATTGAGCTGCGATAAACATGCTAGTGCATATGTCCTTATGGTAAAATGATCTACCAATTATTAATTGGCCATATGGTTTCGAGCCATTGACTTAACATATTGAACCTCAGTCCCTTAGCTATAGAGTGGAAATAACCAACTCTATCATTGACTTGTGGAGAAGATTACATGGACTTAGATGGACTAGCATATGGAAAATCCTTATCACAGGGCCTACTGCAGAGTAAGTTTTCAGTATATGTTAGCTTGTGCGATTTACTGAATCTACACACCCTGTACAAGGCATTGTGTCATGTTTTCCAGATGCTATGGGAACAACTTGATCTGAATTCTCTTGTCAAGGTACTTGTCACATGTGACAAGGCAGTGACCCAGCAGTTAGGTGCATACCCATGTAAGACAAGTCCCAACTTATGGGTACCAATTATGGTCCATGGAAAATGTGGACCCTCTGGACACCACAATGGAAGAACTGTAATCAGGGAGCCCCAAGTATCAACCTCTTTATGTGATAGCTTCACCCAAGCTCTTGGAGTCTCCAGGATGGTGCTTGTTCCTCACAGAGGAACAAATTCAATTTTAGTACTCACAAATATTTGCCCTTAGAGAAAGATTGGTGTTTGAACTTAGATTCTGTGACAGCCGATGTGAGTAGAAGATTTCAACATGCCTAAGGGCCATGTTGAAATTAGTACTCTTCTTTGAGGGGGAAAAAAAAAAATCTTACAAGGGAAAAATAATAAAACACTACATAAAACTGTGTTTCCAAATAAATGGATCACATATCCTGGCTCTACAAAATGCCTAGAGAAATATTTATTTATTGAAAAACATCAATGTTTCTACTACCGTGAGGGTGATGTTGGGCTAGAGACGTAGGGGACAGGAATGCAGGGCTCAGGACTGCCAGGTCAGGCTATCTCGTGTGTCATCTGGAACAGCCTGTGCTCTATCTCTGAGCACTGTCCCTGGCTCCACACACCCTTCAGAATGACGCTCAGGAATTTTTACTTTTGACTTTAGTTATTTTCTATACAGTGAAAAGGAAGGAAAAAACAAAATAATGCCCTGGGCCTTAATTTCTGGAATGGAGACTATGACTGGCCGTGCACATTCCTTTGTTTCTGTTAAGTTCTATCACAACCTTAAAAGCAGCACAAAAATGAGGAATGAGTTTTCCAAGTCTCATAAATGTGGGGGGGATTTTTCTTTTTAACTAGGAAAGGCCGGTTGTGACTAATGATCCACATGGTATAATTCCTCCCTACATTCCCCAGCAATATCCTCTGTCATGTGAACCAACCTGCTGTCAAAAATATTCACAATCTGGGCATTTCCATCAGATAAAAAAGCAACCTGTTTATGGGATGAACTTGGCCTGTGTTTTCCTGCCTCAGTTTCTTCTGGGGATTTTTTTCGAAAACTAGATTTAAAAAAATCACTACCCTCTGAAAGTGGTTGTTAGAAGATAAATTTGAGATGGAAAGGTGTCATAATTTTAAAAAGTACTTTTCACTTCTCAAAACACTTTCATGTTGTCACTTTTTTTTTCCAAGTGTCTCTCTGTGATGTGGGTTGAGTAGACAGTTTTAATCCTGATTTTCTAGATGAAGGAAGGGAAGTGAAGCATGGAAAGGCCTCAGGAACATGGGAAGTCCATTGCAAAGGCAAGACCCAAAGCTTAATACCATTAATACCATGTTCTCAAGGGCTGTTAGGGAACAATTAGCTCTTTGTAGAACCTCAGGAGACAAGTGGTTGATTTCTCATCTGTTACTAAATAGGGGTGTGATCTTTAACAGATTATTCAAATTCCTTGAACCTCAATTCTCCTCACTTACACAGTGGCAAGGCTACATGAGTGCTTTCTATAATTCCAACCCCCCACAGTTCTTTGCACGCAGTTGATAAAGTGGCTGCATCGGCGTACACATGTAGGGATTGGAGGCACCTCCCAGGGGCACGGGATGGCTCATTATGTGTGCAGTTTGGGGCCTCCCCTTTCTATTCTTCAAGGCTGCTTGGCCTCTGACAGATACCCTGCATGCGACACAAGGTAATGCTTAGCAAGAAAGAAAGGGGAAATGCCTTTGTGTGTTGTCTCTCTCCCCGTCTTATACCCAGGAACACCAGACTTGGACAGGTCAAAGGTGCCATCTTTAAAAGCAAAGCAAGGCAAACATGTTGACTTGGCTCAGAGACCAAAAAGGATCTGTGTTCTCCAGGAAGAAATTCAGAATAAAAAACAAGTCTGACCACCATTCTCATCCCACAGGGGAGGCAAACACTGAGGGACTTATTTTTTTTCCCCTTAATGAATGTTAACATTTACATCATTGGCAGAGGTTTATCTTTTTTTTTTTTTCTTTAAGGTTATACTGATTGCATTTGTTAAAGTCCCTCTTATAATTGTGTCCCACAAAAAAATAAAATTGTGTCCCACTTCCAAGAGGTATGCCATACACTGTGACCCCGCCTCCAATTGCTCAATCCTCTAATCCCCTTGTATTAGCTCATCTACTGCTTTCATATTAGAATTGAGTACATTGGATTCCCCATTCTTGTGATGCTAAGAATGTGTTCCATCTCCATCCGGGTTAATTCAAAAGGTGTAAAGTCTCCATCTTTTTTAGTGGCTAAATAGTATTCCATGGTATACATATACCACTGCTTGTTAATCCGTTCCTGGGTTGGTGGGCATTTAGGCTGTTTCAATGTTTTGGTGATTGTAAATTGAGCTGGGATAAACAGTCTAGTGCAAATGTCCTTATGATAAAAGGATTTTTTTTTCTTCTGGGTAGATGCCTAGTAAGGGATTGCAGGATCAAATGGGAGGTCTAATTTGAGTTCTTTGAGGATTCTCCATACTTCCTTCCGAAAAGATTGTATTAGTTTGCAGTCCCCCCAGCAGTGTAAAAGTGTTCCCTTCTCTCCACATCCACACCAGCATCTGCAGTGTTGGGACTTTGTGATGTGGGCCATTCTCACTGGAGTTAGGTGATAGCTCAGGGTAGTTTTGATTTGCATTTCTGATTAGGGATGATGAGCATTTTTCCATGTTTGTTAGCCATTCATCTGTCTCCTTTAGAAAGGTTCTATTCATGTCTCTTGCTCAGTGATATATGGGATAATTTGGTCTTTTTTTGCTGATTAGCTTGAGTTCTCTATAGATCCCAGTTATCAAGCTTTTGTCTGATTCGTAACATGCAAATATGTTTTCTCATTTTGAAGGTAGTCTGTTTGCTTTGGTTGTTGTTTCCTTAGCTGTATAGAAGCTTTTCAGTTTAATTAAGTCCCATTTGTTTTTTTGTTGTTGTTGCAGTCACCATGAAAGTCTTCCTCATAAAAATCTTTCCCGTTTGATGGAAGTATTTCGGATTGCATGTGAAAACCCCACACTGTACCCCAGAAGTGTATTAATGTACATAGTTACCATTCAATAAAATTAAAAAAAAATCTTTCCCCAGGCCAATATCTTCAAGTGTTTTCCCCACACTTTCTTTGAGGATTTTTGTTTCATGCCCTAGATGTAAACATTTTATCCATCTTGAATCAATTTTTGTATATCATGAGAGGAGTGGGTCCAGTTTCAGTCTTTTACAGATGGTTATCCAGTTCTCCCAGCACCAGTTATTGAATAGGGATTCTTTTCCCCAGTGTATGTTCTTGTTTGGTTTATCAAAGATTAGGTGGCTATAAGAGGTTAGTTTCATCTCATGGTTTTCTATTCAATTCCAAATGTCAATGTCTCTATTTTTGTGCCAGTACCTTGCTGTTTTGGTCACTGTGGCCTTGTAGTATACCTGAAAGTCTGGTAGGATGATACCCCTAGTTTTGTTTTTATTACTAAGAATTGCCTTGGGTATGTGGGGTTTCTTCTGGTTCCATAGAAAATGAAGAATTGGCTTGACATCTATAGCACAGTGGTTAGAGTCAGCCACATACACTGAGGGTGGCAGGCTCAAGCCCAGGCCAGCTAAACTGCAACAAGAATAGCCAGGCATTGTGGTGGGTGCCATAGTCCCAGCTACTTGGGAGCCTGAGGCAAGAGAATTGCTTAAGCCCAAGGGTTTGAAGTTGCTGTGAGCTGTAATGCCACAGCACTCTTATCAAGGGTGACATAGTGAGACTCCATCTCAAAAAAAAAAAAAAGATGGCTCGGTGCCTGTGGCTCAAGTACCTAAGGTGCCAGCCACATAAACCTGAGCTGGAAGGTTTGAATCCAGCCCAGGCCCGCCAAACAACAATGACGGCTGCAACCAAAAAATAGCCAGGTGTTGTGGCGGGCACCTGTAGTCCTAGCTACTTGGGAGGTGGAGGCAGGAGAATCACTTGAGCCCAGGAATCGGAGGTTGCTGTGAGCTGTGATACCGTAGCACTCTACCCAGGGCAATAGTTTGAGGCTCTGTCTCCAAAAAAAAATTTTTTTTTTTTCCAAATCTTGAATGTATGATGATGGTATTTTAATGGGGATTGCATTGAATCTGTAGATTGTTTTGGGAAGTATAGACAGTTTGACAATGTTGATTCCTCTCAGCCATGAACATGGTATGTTCTTCCATTTGTTAATATTTTCTGCTATTTCTTAGGGCTTTGTAATTTTCTTTGTAGAGGTCCTTCACCTCTTTTGGTAGGTATATTCCTAGGCATTTTTTTTTTTTAAGCTACTGTATAGGGAATTGTGTCTTTGATTAGCTTCTCATCTTGGCTGTTGTTGGCATAGACCAAGGCTACTGATTTGTGGACACTGATTTTATAGCCTGAAACATTGGTGTATTTCTTGACTCACTTTCAGGAGTCTTGTGGTTGACTCTTTGGGGTTCTTTAAGTGTAAGAGCAAGAGTTTGACCTCCTATGCCCCCATTTGGATGCCCTTTATTTCCTTCTCTTGCCTGATTGTATTGGCTAGAACTTTTAGCACTATGTTGAATAGTAGTGGCAATAGAGGACAACCTTGTCTGGTTCTAGTTCTAAGTGGAAAACCTTTCTGTTTTACTCCATTCAGTATAATATTAGCTGTGGGTTTATCATAGATGGCTTTGATCAGATTAAGAAATGGGCCGCCTATGCTTAAAATCTTAAGTGTCCTAATTAGAAAAGGATGCTGGATTTTATTGAATACTTTTTCTCCATCTATTGAGAGGATCATATGGTCTTTGTTTTTGCTTTTGTTGATATGGTGAGTTATGTTCATGGACTTGTGTATGTTAAACCAGCCTTGCATCCCGGGGATGAAACCTACCTTATAGTGATGAATGATTTTTTAAAATGTGTACCTGCAATCCATTGGGTAGGATTTTATTGAGAATTTTCCACTCTATTCATTAGTGAAATTGGTCTGAAATTCTCCTTTTCAAGTCTTTTCCTGGTTTTGGTTTCAGGGTGATGTTTGCTTAATCTTTTTTTGGGGGGGGGAGCGGGGGAGAGCACAGCCAGCAACTTCTATAGTCCTTATTCCAAACTTAGTTGCCTTTGGCGATTGCCTGATTGTTTCCTCAGCATTCAGACCCTGCCAGGTTGGGATCTTAAACCTCACCAGAATCCTTCAGGGACAGGTCTTTCAGTGTCCCCTGACTCCAGCTCCTGTGGGATGCAGGAGTCTCCCAGCCTGTCCCAAGAGTGGAGTTCTGATCCCAGCAGGTGGAATTAAGACAGCCATGTTTTAGGCCCTTGCTAAGACCACCTCAGACCTACTCACAATGGCAGCCCCCTAGCAGCTGAGTCCTTCTCAGTATAGCTGCTTTGTCAGTCACCAAACCTATGACAAATCTACTCCAACCGGCATTTAAATCTGGTTGCTGTATACTGTTTGCATGTGCCCACTCTTCCAAGCTTTCCACTCAACTCACAGCTTCCCCTAACAACTGAAAACTCTGGAAAGGCTTCCTCCCATCCTGGGCCTCTGCGTGTGTGTGGGTGGGGGGCAGGTGTGGTGGCAGCCGATCCCAGCCAGTTGCAATCACTTGCCTAATTCCTCAGATTTCCATAGCTTTGGATCATAGACTGCTTCCAGCTCACCACCTTGCTGTGCTCTCTGAGCTATGACTCTGGGTGAGATCCTCGTGCAAGGCATGGCTGGGTTATCTCATTTTCTCCAGTTGTTCTAGGAGAGCTCAGCTGAACGATCCTTCTGGGCTGCCATCTTGCTCCACTCCAGCAGAGATTTATTTCCCTTTTGAAAATATTGAGAGAGTACAACAAAGGACATGGCCCTCAGAAGACAAGTGCCTGCTTTTTAATAAAGAACTGCTGTGATGCAAAATAATTTAATGAAAATAAGAAAAGAAAGGTTTTGCCTTTTCTTTTGGATGCCACTCTGGAGTCTGCCCTGGTGGGGCTTGTGAGAGGCAGAGGGACTGAGTCAGATGATTCCCAATGGGAAACCCAGCTTGTGTTTCCATCTGCTGTTCATGGTCCTGTAGCTGGGTGAACTTGGACACATCACTTCTCCTCTCCAAGTCTTATCTTTCTCAACTGTAAAATGAAGGGATTGGAGAGAAAGTTTTAGATTTCCTGCAAAGAAATTTTTAATTCTAATATGGCCATGTGAAGTTACTGCTGGTTTTGGCAGATACTCCCTCCCCTGCCTGGCAGAGATTAGTCTCTTGGGGGTAACCTTAATACCTCTCAGAACAGCTTTGTGAGAGACTCTGGGTGATTCTTCCAGGACAGCTCTGAAAAATGGGATGAATTCTCCTTCACTTCCAACAGTTAAGTCCTTGCTGGAACAGGGAGTGGCTGGTTCTCACACACCTACAAGAACTTCAAAATCACCCCATTCGTGGTTAACAAAATTGATGCCCGGGTCCACCCCCTCATTCCATGGGATGCCTAGGGGAGGTCTCTGAAACCTCTGTAGTTGATTAAATTCCTGCCAGCTTAAATAACCTCTCAGGCTCTTTTCTGGCACCTTGAGAATAAGGACATTATTAACAGGGTATAGCACAGCGAGGTGAGGAGGGGTTTGCCAGACAGCTGACCCATCTCACAAACCTGAGCCAGCTGCTGCTACTCTCTGCAAGTTGACTTCACTCCATCTGTACTCTCTCCCTTGACCTCTATGCTCTTGCTTTCTAAATTCATTCTTTGTGGCCCAGTTCAAGTCCCTCTTCCTCTATGACACTGTCTCTACCTGTTTGTGTAGCCCAAATTTGTGGCCCTTTTCCCTCCCTGACCTCCATCCTGTGCTAACTCTCACACATGCTGTGCCTTGGTGAGCTCAGGCTTGTAAGTCTTGGCCTTTTGTGATATGAGCTCCTTCCTACAAGCCATGTGGCTGGACTGGGGTTGAGCACATTGCCCATGAGAGGAACATCCTGGGGGCCGTACTCTGAGTGGGCTGACCCTGCTTCAGGGCCAGGTGTGAGAGTTGTGGGGAGGCTGTGGGGAACTGAGCCACAGTACCATAGTGCCTTGAGACCCTGGCAGGGATGGCGGTGCTGGGGTGCAGTTTCTTTTCCTGGAATTTCAGACTTTACCCTTCTCTGCTTACAGCTTCATGTTGACCCTCCTCCCTTTTAAACAGGGGACATCTTTTGTAATTTGACCATTGATTAAAAAACAGGGAGGGTGTGATCCTCCATATTGTCTTTTGCCATTTGTCATGTGGTTAAGTAATCAGTTCTTATGTCTGTCTAGATCTGTGTGGTCCAATAGGGTAGCTGCTAGCAATTGCAATTTAAATTGAAGTAAAATTAGTTTAAAAATCCAGTTTTTCGGTTGCACCAGTCACATCAAGTGCTCAGTGACCACAGAGGGCCAGTGGATACTCTACCGCACAGTTACAGGATGTTGTGATCATTACGGGAGGTTCAGTTGGGTGGTACCAGGACTAGAATCGGCTGGGTTCAAACTGGGGCCCCTCCTCTCATTTCCTGGGTGATCTTGGATCAATTAGTTTTGTGCTGTCTGCTTTTTTTTGGGTTATAAAATGGAGAAAATAGCACCTACCTGGCAAAATTATTGAAGTTCAAAGGAGATAATCCATGTAAAGGGAGTGCTGGCACATAGTGAGAACTCAAGGTTAGCTGTAACAGTCTATGCTGTGTTACTGGCCCTGTTGGATGGGACTCTCTTCTGTCCACCACAAAGCATAGCTCTGGCACCAACGCGACACAGCCTGTCAGCAGATGCTTGTTAAACGTATGAGCTGAATTGAAAGGGACTTAGGAGTCACTTGACACGGTAGGCTTTGCCAGGTCAGGACTGGGTTTTCCCTCTGCGTACGTGCAGCAACTTGGATCTGCCGGTGAACCAGAGGACATCTCATGCTTTCACCTTTTCTGAAAGGACAGAGATTTCCCTGACTGTGGGCTCTCAGCCAAGGGTGAGCACGTATTGACCCTCTGTGGTTCTCTCTCTCTCTCTCTTTTTTTTTCCCACACTGAAAGCATATTCCCTCTTAAGAGGAAGTTTGTTTTCTGTGTCCTGGAAATGTCAGGCTCCCCAGAGGGCTGGAGGGTGGATCTGTCTCAGTCAAATGTCTCTTCCTCTGATGCAGTGGGTGACCCCTCTGCTTTCTTGAATGACATCAGCTGAGCCGTAATCAAAGTACTCACGCCTGACTCACTGCGGGCTGTGGAGAATTGACTTCCAGCGTGGTAGGGTGGGGGTGAGGTGGAGGAAATGACCCTTGGCATGTGAATGACTTCTTGACTTTTGACTCAGGCAGCTTCAATTGTCATCAGGCCCTGGCATTCCTGTGCTTTCTCTGAGCATCTGTTCATTGCCTCGTAGCTTCTTAACTGAATCCCCTGTGAGTTTACAACAAACCTGAGTACTGTAAGCCCACCCCAGGCTTCATGGGGCACTGCAGGAGGACACAAGAGGGGCAGGTTGTCTTGGGGGGAGCTGGAATGCTTTGCCTAAGGTGCCCAGATGCTGATCTCCGGCTTGTAAATTCCCATCAATATAAGGAGCTTGAGCACACGTGTGGATATGTTTCAGCGTTTGGTGATGACTTTTGAGAGAGTGGAAGGTGAAGGAAGTGTTTGGGATTTTGGGAGTCAACAGAGCATTAGGAGCTAACCTCGAATTGCTTTCAGAAGCAGAGAGATGTCAGCTGTTTCCCAGCCTCTCAGCCATCTCGTCTCCCTTGTAATTATAACTCATTGTTCCACTGACTTCCTTTTCCATCGGACAGTGTCTCAAGGGTGGACCTGTCTCAGGGCAGGGCTTCCAGAAGCAGTCTCAGCCAGAGCTCAAACACGTGCACTGGGATGCTAGGATTTTCCCAAAGCTCCTTAAGTCTGACAGGCAAGCTGTCGGCGAGCCAAACCCAGCCTAGCAAAAGTGAAAATTCATTCACCATTGAGGCTATTTCCTCCCGAGACAACTGATAGCTCATCACCTCATCCATCATCTGGAGCACAGCACTTGAAAATTCTTCTGCAGCCTTCGAGAGTGCATGGCAGGAGACACCTTCCTGCTCTGTCTTTCTAGGCATTGGCTTTTGTGGAGAACATGGTTTTATAGAATTTCAAATTTCCAGAAAATTGACAACAATTGTGTGGGAACTTTCCTATGTCCTTAGTAGATTTGCCAAGTGTTGACGGTTTTCTCCATTTGCTGTTTCCTCAATTTTAAAGACCGCGGTAAAGTACATGTAACATCAAGTTTACCCGTTTAACCATTATTAATACACAGTTCAGTGGTGCTCCAGCCCACTGTTCATAACTCTGCACCTGTTACATAGTAAGTCTCCATCTACCTCTTGCCTGAGCCCCGGCAACCACCACTCTCCTTTCTATCTCTGATTTTGGCTATTCTACCCCCTCTAACTTGCTTTAGCATTTATCTTGCTGTCTTTCTCCCTATATACATATATACACATTTGTTTTCTAAATTTTGAGAGTAGTTTGGAGACATTGTGCCTTTTTCCCTCCTAAATACTTCAATACTGTCTTAAGAATAAGGATATTCTCTTACATAACTATAGCACAGTTACCAAGAGACCGATTCTTTATATAGAGGCAATGACATTGAGGCTGCATAAAGCTTTTGAAAAATATATGTTCCTTATACCTCTCTTGAAGACTGTATGTTGGCAAAAACAAACAAAACCCCTCACACATGTATTAAGGGTTGACTGTGTCTCCAAGATGATGTTTGGAATTGTGCTTAAAAATGAGGAAAATATGAGAGACCATGTCTGGTCCAGTTGTGGAAATAAGATTTAAAAAAAGTGAAAAGCAAAAAATCAATGAAAGGTTTAGAGAGAGCATATTTAATTGGTTAAATCCAGGTTCTTTGGGAAAAATAATTTAAAATGTACTTGAAACAACTATCAGAAAAACTGTAAATTCCACATTGAAATAATTGCTCAAACTTTAGGCAGTAAAATTTCTTGGTTATTTATAAAGTAGCAAGATTTTGTGTTGACAGTCAAGGTTGAACTTTTCATAACTTTGGTCAAGTTGGGGGTAGGGAGCAAGAAATTCTTAACAGCAGACAAAGCTTTCAATTTCACAAAACCTCAGGAAATTTTATTTTTAATAAAAAATTCATGGAGGGTACAAAGAACTTGGTCATACTGATTGCATCTGTTAGACAAAGTCCCTCTTATAATTATGTCCTGCTCCCAAGAGGTGTGCCACACACTCTGACACCCCATTCCCCTCGGACCTCCCCTCTCCCCAGTCCTCACTCTCTCATTCCCCTCTCCCCATATTAGATCATCTACTTCCTTCATATTAGAATAGAGTATGCTAGGAGTTTCCCAAAGCTTATGGATTCTTGCTTTTCCATTCTCGTGATGCTTTACTAAGAATAATGTGTTCCACCTTAATCCAGGCTAATAAAAAGATGCAAAGTTGCCATCTTTTTTACTGGCTGAATAGTATTCCATGGTGTACTTACACCACGGCTCTTTTTTTTTTAATTAAATGATAGCTGTGTATATTAATGCAGACATGGGGCACAGTGTAGTGTTT
Organism: Galagoides demidoff; assembly: GCA_963574575.1. Lineage (NCBI taxonomy): Eukaryota > Metazoa > Chordata > Mammalia > Primates > Galagidae > Galagoides > Galagoides demidoff. Next base: position 41,568 of record CAUYQV010112671.1, read on the forward strand.
TCATATACAATTTGAAATATTTTCATCAAACCGGTTAACATAGACTTTATGTCATTTACTTAGTTATTGTGTTAAGACATTTATACTCTATTTTTAGAAAGATTCACTTATACCCTTGTAAGACAGACCATAGAGGTGATCTTTCCAATCATCCTCCCTCCACCCATTCGCCCTTCTCCCCTCCCCTCCCTCACACCCTCCCCATATTCTTAGGCTAGAATTAGGTTGTAGCTTTCATTTGAGAACTATAAATTAGTTTCATAATAGGGCTGTGAGCATCTTATCCTCTCTTACCCAGGCTATTGCAAGCACATCCTAAACAGTCTGTTTTTTCAATCCAATATGTATATGCTTCCATTTTGTTCTCTCTACAATGAAAATCCAATAATACTCTCCCCTTTAGTAAATTTTCTGGTGTATCTCCATAGCCTTAACTTCCTTTTGGATCTGTCCCTGGTCTACTGATACAACCACACAACCACATCTTTTGCTACTCATCGCTTCATTCAACCATACTGGATATCATTCTTTATCAAATAAAACACCTGTGTATTTTAATAGCTCTTATTAACAGCTCCTTGGTTTGCATTATATACATAAGCCACAATAGATTTTAGTAGCCCTTTATTAATAAATAGTTC
>CAUYQV010112674.1:0-15623 GCA_963574575.1 Galagoides demidoff
GGGTGAAGCCTGGTGTGTCAGAGGAGAGACAGGAGACCTAGGTAGAGCAGAGTGAGTTTGGAGACATAGGCCTGGCTAGATTGGGCCTTCTGGACAAGGATAGGGATTCTCAACTTTATCCTCAGTTCAGTAGGTGAAGAGTTTTAAGTGGGGAGACGTATCCGATTACATTTACCCGTAGTACTGGATCATTCCAGTGGCTGCAAGGAGAATGGATTTGGAAAAGGGTGATGAGGACTGTATTGCAGCAGACTAGGTGAGAAATAAGAGCAATTTGGACCTGGGAGCTGGAGCTGGAGAACAAAAAGGAAGCAGAAGGATTATGGGTGGCCTGGTTTGGGGCATGAAGAAAAGGAATGGCAGGAACGGCTCCCAAGTTTCTGGTCTGAGTCGGAGAAACCTCCCGCACATGGCTTGTCTCCTTCTCCTTGGTTCTCTCAATGATGCTGGGAAGAAAAGGTGGCCAAAGGGTTTCATCCCTGTTAATAGAAACGAAAATAAGAAACGTAGAGATTCAACGCTTCCTTGGAGGTCTCATGGTTTGGTTGGCAAAAGCCAGGACTTGATCTTACACCCTGGGTCCAGCCATTGAACCCTGAGGGGCTCTGCCAGGAGGAGAGAGGAACTTGGCGTTCTCTCGACAGGGAGCCCAAGGCCAGGCCATGCCTGCTGGTGTGACCACCCCACCGCTTCTCCCTCCCCGGGAGGCTCCGTCCTGTCCCCAGCCTGCATCTCACCGCCAACTCCCAGCTTCCTTTTGCTTAATGACTCTCATCTCCCAGAAAGTTCCTCCCCAGAATCCACAATGGGCGACATTACGAACTCCTCATGTCTGGTGATAACTTTTTATGAGGTTTTTATTCTTTTACAATATATTAAAGCCATATTTTTGCCAGGTTTTTACTTCAGTTTATTTCTTGTCCTTGAATCACTCTTCTCCTTCCCCTACCTCCCCTCACCCCCGTGATTCTACCCCCCACTCTCTTTACCTGAGCGGGCTTTGCACTGGAGATGTTTAATTCTCCTTTAATCCCAATTCCCCGAGGTACATGAAAGCAGCTTTACGATCCCATAAATCCAAGAAGATAAAGTGCATTTTTATTAGTTGTGTTGGCATCAAAGGGAAAAAAATGGAATCTAATGTGAAATAGTCAATAATGAATTTGCTTAATAGCGCTCCTCGTCACCCTAACGGGCCTCTGGGGTGGGGTGTGGGGACTGGACGCCTTTCTCTGGAGCTGAGGCAAGGGGTACCCCCCAGAGTTGGGGGGAGTTTCTTTTCTTTTTCCACCAGCAGGAAGATGTTTCTTCCCTATGGATCTAGGAGCTGGAAGGCAGGGTTGGAGGGGAAGAGATGGGCTGGTGAAATCCTGAAGCCCATCCGTCACCCTGGGGTGGTCAGGGTTCTCTCCCCCTTGCTGTCAGCCCTGGTGAATGGCCTGGCCTCTGAGAGCTGCTTCAGTGACAGGCGGAGAGCAGGGTTAGGGAGTGTGTGACGTTGCTAAGAAGATGCGCAGGGAGCAGGTGAGCTCTGCAGGTGAAGGGGGCCAGGTGTGCTCCCGAGGTGGCGGGAGGCTTTGAGGGCACCCATGCAGAGCCTGGCCATCCTTTCTTGGTCTGGACACTGCTCAGATTCTTTATCTCACATCCTGTAGATCATTGAATAGTGTTGGTGGCTGGAGGAGTCCCCGCACGCCTTTCTCTATTTGCATTGGTCTCTTTGTCACTACAGGCCCAGGATTTGCAGTGATTCCTCATCTCTCCCCACATGGGTCCTTCCCCCTTCCTCCTTTACTCCCTCCTTTCCTTCTTCCCTCTAATTTGCAACTCTTCCATCTGCTTAGGGAAAGCCTTATGCCCAAACCAGTCCCCAGAGAGGAGAGGGCTTTGATCCTAACGTTTGCAGGGTGGCAGGCGTTTGAGTCGTCTCCCCAGGACACTGAAGCGTGCTGGAGGTATTTGCTTGTAGTTTTTAGGACCTTCTCGCACTGCAAAGGGGAGCTCTTTTCTCCTGGTTTCCAGGCTGGGCGGGGAGCTGGGTTTCTGCGGCATGGCCACTAGATGGCGATAGTGAAACGTGCAAAGAGCGAAAGCCGCCTCCCACCGGCTCCCTCCTGGCAGAGAAGAGGCAGGAACAGCGCGTAGGGAGGACTAAAGTGGACATTAGTCTTGGAAAGTGGGGGCCAGGAAGATCGGCAGCGGTGTCCAGGCAGCACGTGGGGGACCGAGGCAACCTGGTGCCGAGGGCTATGTGTCCCCATTTGGGGTCCCCAGCAGGGAGACCCAGCCATTGGGGCCATCTGGCCTCATAAGGTGGGAGCTCTGGTCTGGGCTAATTTACCACACCCGGTTATGGCCCTGTTCCCAGGTGTGACTTCTGGGATGCTTGGTCTTTAAATGGAGCGGGCAAATGAATTCCAGTTTCTCCAGCAGGCTCTGAGGAGGGGTTGTCTGATTTCAGGGGTGTCCTGAGGTCACTGAGCTCAGGACACAGGACACAGTGCTGAGATTTGCATAAGGTTGCAGCTTAAACTCTTTGTCCTGAAGGCTGCCCGTCTGTTCCCAAGAGCCGGGAGCCTGGCCCAGCCTGTCAGTCAACACCTCCACAAGTATAGGCCGGGGGATAATGGGAGGTGCTTGGTAAATACTTGTTGAATGAGGTTTAATTGAATAGACTTTGCACTTTAGAACCTTATAGTCTGGAAAGAGAGAAAGAGAGAGGGGGAGAAAGAGAATGAGTTAGGGAGTAATTGACTGCACAACTGTGGAAGTTTCTGCACAATTAGGACATTTTATCTATAGGGAGGGAAGGTTCACATTACAGTTAGCAAAATGGGCTTAGGTTGAGGGTAGGTGATTAAAAGTCTGGCTGAGGAATTGGTTCTTGATGCCAAAATAGTGGGGAGCTATGGAAGGTTCTTGAGCAGGAAGGTACCTGGCTGGCGGAGAGAACTCTCAGCTGTGGCTTATGACCCAGAGGTGAGTGGGGGTGAGGGTGATGTGTGCCTCTGTTCTCTGGCTGTGGCAAGGATCAGCATAGTACTTGGCCTTGGTGAGAGCTCAATCAATGTTGAACTGCGTGGATGTGCAGTGGGAGCCCCGAGGACATGGAAGCCAGGATGGCATCCCTCAGGGGAGGTCAGCTTCACTGGTGAGCGAGGGGAGCAGAGCCAGGGCTGCCGGCGGCTTGGCTGAGCACTGCCCACACCGAGCACCAGTTTTCCAAGGGCTGCTTTGTTCACTGGCTCAGCAGAGCATGTGAGATGTGATCACAAGCTTGAAATAACACAGACAGTCTCTGCTCCCTGCCACTTCCTATTTTGCTGATCCCCTTATTTGACAACGCCGGAGCAACACCTACACCCTCCTTTCCTCCAGCCTCACCCATGTGCAGGGATTTCTGCAGGCTGCAGGAGTGCCAGCCGGAAAGGCGCACTGCCAGCCATCCCGCTACCTGCACGGAGGTGTCCTCAGGGATGGAGGGAACACGTGGATTAGTGCTGGCCATGCCTGGTGTAGCTGAAAGGTCCAGACACTTTTGGCTTCCTGCCCCGGTTGAGGCAGGGCTCACTGAACAAACGAGCTGTTTCTGTGGAGTGGCTGCTGCCTTTTCCAAGGCCCCAAATTCTCTTTTGTTTCGGATTTTGTGACAACTCTGACGCTGATATTTGGTCAGTTCATAGTTGAGCCAGCTGAAGAGAGCGTTGGCAGGTGACTTGTGAGAGATGGCACTTCTCCTGTGCTGGGGACCCAAGGTGGGCCCCTGCCCTCCCCCAGCAAACCCAGTGCCTGTCACATGAGGCCCTGTGGGCTGGGCCCAGGCTGTGTGAATGGAGGACACAAGGAGGGTCTGAGCTGCTGTGGCAGCATGAGAATGTGAAGGTGGCAAAGCCAACTGGGGTGAGGAAGGACACCCCCAGAGTTCAGGAGCACAGGAAAGGGCACCTCAGAATTGGACTCTATCTCCCTAAATTTTAGGGAGAACTCTAGGTCCTATAAGCTCAAGAGAAGACTGATCTTGGGTTTCTCTGGAAGTCAGGTCAGCAGAGAGATGGGATCCACTATTGATGCAGAGTCAGGGTCAGAAACATTTAGGTACCTGGCACAAGAATGTTGTCTACCAGTGAACGTTCACCGAACACCTGCTTACCATAGGTGACACTATTCCTGGTCCCATGAGGACAAAGACAATGGAACCAGCAGTTACAATATTGTCAACAGAGAAGAAACAAAACTCTGTAATTTAAAGAAGTTTATTCTGAGCCAGATATGTGTGCCCTGCAGGGGCCCTCAGAGCCAGGTGCATGAAGCCTTAGCAGTGGTCTCACCATGGTTGGGTCACGGTTCAGTTTTATACCTTTCAGGAGGATTGGAACTACGTTTAAAGTCATAAGTCAATACATAGAAGCAGTGTATTGGTTTAACCTGAAAAGCCAGGATATCTCAAAATAGGGCATTGCAGGTTACGCGTGGGTTCAGAGATTCCTGGGTTTGTATTTGGTTAAAGAAATGAAACTTTGTTTCAAGGCTAGAATGTTTTAAGATGAGGAAGTCTGTTAATCAGAGACTAGTCACCAGACAGACTCAAGTGATATTAAATAAATTGAGGACCTGCAGGTGTGGTTCATACCCGCCTTGCATTGCTAGAGGCCTGTCAATGAGTTACAAAGAACATTTCCAAAAAAAGGGGGGGCGGGCGCATGAACAGGCATATCTGACCTCCCTTCTCAGGGCTGCTCAATTTTAGGGCACTTCTGGGGTCTCCTTGGCCAAGAAGGGGTCCTCTCAGACAGCTGAGGGCTTGAAGATTTTATTTTATTCTCAGGTAGCTCCGATGCTTCAGGTGGGAAGTGCTAATGGACTTGCCTTTCACACACAAGGCAATGCATTTTTTGTGTTTTCCGGAGGTAGTGGAGACCCTCTCAGGGAAGTAACATCAGTGTGATCTGCAAATAATAAATGAATTCAATAGGAGTGATAATAAGAATCATACTTGCTACCAGTTATGATCAAAGTGCCATAGCAAGGAAATGCAGGAATAAGTGAGACTTTCTCTGGGTCTGGGACAGGTTTCATTTCAGGGCTGTGGCCAGTAAGGGTGGCCCTCCCTGGCTTTGAGTCTGATGGGAAGAGGGAGGACCACTGGGGCAGAGAGGAGACCCAGGCAGGTGAGAGCAGCTTGCAGGACCCGGCTGTGTTCTCATTGCCAGGAGGCAGCTCCAGGATCTCTCCTGGTGACTGTGGCTTCCAACACCCCGTGTTTGGGTCATTAAACACATCAAAAACTGTACCTATGCACTCAGTTAATCTCACTTGGGAGGGGGTACAGAGCATCCTCTAACATGACAGCCTTGAACTTGATTCAGATTCAAAGCTAACTAGCACTGATGGAGCACCTACTAGGCTCCAGGCATGGGGGCAGGTGATTTTGTAGCCATTCTTTAATTTTTGTAACAACCTGGTGTGCGGCATTAGCGCACCAGCTGGGAGGCCCAGGGGTGTTACCCGAGGTTCCGTGATGGATTAATAAAAGTGGCACATTCTTTCCTGTGTTCTATTTCTGGAATCCTTTCAGGTCTGATATTCTATTCCTGGGACCAGTGAGAGAAACGTCTGATTAAAGCCGGGAGTAGGATGAGAGGGAGCGTCCGACATGACAACTGCTTTTCTGTTACTAGCAGTCTCTCCTCTCAGCTGTCCTTTGTCCTGGGCAACTGACTGCTAATGTTTCCTTTATCTCTTTTCATTTTCTTAGTTCGGGGATCAAAAATCAAGGGAAATGTGAAGTTAGAAACAATATAGAATTTGTACAAGGAAGGCTTGGACCCAGAGAAGAGAGCGAGAGAGAGAGAGGATGGTGTTCATGTCTAGAAACGGAAGTCTTTGACATAATAAGCTCAGCTTGCTACTTGTCAGCAGGGCGGATGGTGACCAAGTAGGCTGGATGACTTGCTTGGTGTGGCTGACACCAGCTAGCTGTCCACCTGTCAGATTTCCTCTTCCTTCTGGGTTGACAGCTAGACCACAACTCCCCTCTGAAGTTAAGGGGTGGCCAATTGACTAAGTGTTGGCCCAAGAGGTGTGGGTGGAGGTGACACACGCAGCGTCTAGCCTCGCTGGTGAGAACCTCTCACCTTCCTGTGTTTCTTCTTCTTTCACAGTGTCCCCAAAAGCCATGTGTTTCTGAAGATGGTAAGAGCTGAACTGCCCCATGAGAAATAAAATTCTGTTGTGGGGAAGTCACTGGGATTTGAGGGGTTTATCCATTACAACAACTACCATGACCTCTGCTAATAGCAACTACCATGACCTCTGCTAATACACACGGGTTCCTCAGATGAAAAAAAAACAGAGGCTGGTAGCCAGAAGGATTTCTGGGGTGTTTTTAGAATTTAACAGCTTCTAGGGTATGGCAACATGAACAAGGGCAGCAAACCCCAGAGACTTAGCTTTGGGCAAGAGTCACGGTATATTCTAAGCCTTCCTATGGCCCCTGTCTTGGGGAAGCTTGCACTTGAGGCCAGCTGTGGGAGACCTTTCCTTGCCTGCTGCAGATGACTCTCTTTGTAAATTGTGTATGATGTCAGGGCCCTCTTCTTGCCTTCTAGAGTGGTACTGAAGATGAAATAAAATGGTAGTTGGTGAAGATTGCTTTTGTACACACCTAAATGCTATATGAAGGATTATTGTTGATTATTATAATCTGGGTAAAGGGCATCAACAAAAGATTCAGGAAGTCCATTCCTGTGTTACATTACTAGAGAAAATGTTTTCCAACTCTATCCAAGTTAATAAAAAAGATATAAAGTCTCCATCTTTTTTTTTATGGCTGAATAGAATCCAATGTACTCGATGCTAATATGAAGCCAGTAGATGAACTAATACACGCCCACACAAGAGAAAAACTCAATTTAATTCAAGTTGGGGGGAGAGAGGAGGAGGGCAGAGAGAGGGAAGGAGGGAGGAGGCTTGCCGTGCTTTCACTTAATGGGTACAATATAAGAGTATATGGCACATTTCTTGGGTGTGAGACATAATTACAATAGGGACCTCACCTAACAAATGCAAACGTTGTAATACAAACTAATCATTTGTACCCTCATATTAATCTAAAAAAAATTTAGGAAGTCACAAGTAATCATTGCAATGTGACATTTACTTTTAGTGACCCCAGCCAAGTCACACAAGATTAGCCCACATGGTGATATAATCCATTTTATGTAAATATTATAGATGGAGATGGAGATTTTCCTAGACGAATTAGACAAGGCTTGTTTTCAAGGAGGAGCTCTTTGGCTGTCCGTTTCCCTGATCTTATCTTACTTTATAGTAAGGGAGAGAGAGGCAGAAAACTTTGTAAGTTATCAATTAAAGATCAAATCCAAATGATGGTAAAGTAATGCTGGGATTGAGGAAGCGTGGATTGAATCAGACTTAATAAAGTCCAATTTAAATATATGAGCTTTTAAAAGCTAGTGCACAAAATGAAGTCGAGGTTCTTAAGATGCGTTTCACGGGGCAGCCTCATCAACTGCCATGCGCTGGGAGTCCAGGTGGCGGACCACAACACAAAGTGTCTGCTCCAGTGGGGAAGACAGAAAATGCACATTTAGGGCTGTGCCTGTGGCTCGAAGCGTAGGGCTCCGGCCTCATATACTGGAGGTGGTGGGTTCAAACTCGGCCCCAGCCAAAAGCTGAAAAAAAAAAAAAGAACAGAAAATGCACATTTAGAGAAGTCAAAATCAGCTCATAATAGCCAGCAGCCATTGCAGCCTGCCACATTTCTGTCTTCCTAGGTTTCAACTCTTGTAGGCAGTATTAGGCTGGCTGCTGTTTCTCTGATCTCCATTTTACAGAGGGGGAAATGGATGCATAGAGAGGTTAATTGCCAAAGCTAGGAGCCCACTCTTAACCACTCACCCATGCTGTCTCCTGTTAATGCTAAGGGCTGGAAGGAGCATAGGTCAGGGGACAAAACGTGACATGATAGGGAGGAGGTGCTAATTCGGTAAAACGAGTAAAAAGAGATGACATTTGAGCAGAATCTGAGTGAAGTGAGAACTTTCTGAGGATACCAAAGAAAAGATAGTGTTCTAGGGAGAGGGATCAGCAGATGCAAAGGTCCTGAGGTGGGTGTGAGGAATAAAAAGAAGCCTGGTTTGAATGGAGTATTAAGTCAAAGGGAAAGTGACAGGAGATGGGTGGGAAGAAGCCAGAGGCTAGACCTCACAGGGCCTTGGTGTCCATGAGGACTTGGACTTGGCCTGAGGAATCATGGGGAACCATTGCAAATATTTGAACACTGGCAATAATGCAATTAAGTGAGATTTTTATTTTTTATTTTTTATTTTTTTTTGAGACGGAGCCTCAAGCTGTCCCCCTGGGTAGAGTGCCATGGCATCACAGCTCATAGCAACCTCCAACTCCTGGGCTCAAGTGAGTCTCCTGCCTCCGCCTCCCAAGTAGCTGGGACCACAGGCACCCACCACAATGCCCGGCCATTTTTTTTTGGTTGCAGCCATCATTGTTGCTTGGCGGGCCCGGGCTGGGGATTCGAACCCGCCACCTTAGGTGTACGTGGCTGGCGCCTTAGCCAATTGAGCCACAGGCGCTGAGCCAGTTGTAGTTTTCATTGTTGTTTGGGCTGGGCTGGATTTGAACCCACCAGCTCTGGTGTATGTGGCCGGTGCCTTAGCCACTTGAGCTACAGGTGCAGAGCCAGAGGATAGTCTTTTTAATAACGGTGCTGGGACACTTGGCTATCTGTAGGGTAAAAGAAGTATGTAAATATTACACCTTATCCAAAAATTAACGCAAATGGATCACAGATTTAAATGTGAACCACACAAATTTTAGGAAAAAACACTGGAGAAAATTACCTTAGGACAAAGCAGATGTACTCCTGAGAACAAATGTACTCAAAAGAATTGGCACAGGAATGTTCATCATGGCACTATTCACAATAGCCAAAAAGTGGAAGCCACCCACATGTCCGTCAGTGGATAAGCAAAATGCAGCCTCCACTTAATAAATACTATTCAACTGTAAAATGGAATGAAGTCCTGATACCATGCTACAACATGGTTGAACCTTGAAAGCATTATGAAAGAATGTGAAAGAAGTTACCAAAAGACATGTTGTATGACTCCATTTATGTGAAATGTTCAGAATAGGCAAATTTGTATAGACAGAGATGAGATTAGTGGGTCCTGGGAGCAAAGTGGTAGAGAGAGTGTGGAGTGATTGCAGATGGAATAGGGTTTCTTTTTGAGAGATGAAAATGTTCTGGTATTAGATAGTGGTAATGGTTGCCCAATTCTGTGAAAACCCAAAAAAGGTAGATTTTATGGTATGTGAATTAAATCTCACTTTATTTTTTAAAAAAATCAATACTTAGGCTCGGCGCCTGTGGCTCAATCAGCTAAGGCGCCAGCCACGTACACCTAAGGTGGCGGGTTCGAATCCCCAGCCCGGGCCCGCCAGACAGCAATGATGGCTGCAACCAAAAAAAAAATGGCCGGGCGTTGTGGCGGGCGCCTGTGGTCCCAGCTACCTGGGAGGCGGAGGCAGGAGACTCGCTTGAGCCCAGGAGTTGGAGGTTGCTATGAGCTGTGATGCCATGGTACTCTACCCAGGGGGACAGCTTGAGGCTCCGTCTCAAAAAAAAAAAAATCAATACTTAAACAATTGAGATTGGAAATGGTCGAAGGCAGTGAAGAGACGTTTCATGGAAGAAGATATACTGAATAGCAAATAAACACATGAAAAAATGTTCATTTTTTATGTGCCATTTAATAGCCATTAGGGAAGTACAAATCACGGCCCAGTTGGAAATCAATACATACCTTTTTGCACAACTGAAATAAAAAAGAGTGGCAGTATCAAATACAGGTGAGGAGCTGAAGAAACTAGATTTCTCACAGTGCTAGAGGGAGTGTAAAATGGTACAGGCACTCTGGAAAATATTATGGCATTTTTCTTGAAACCTTAAACATAGCCATACAACCCACCAATTGCACTTCTAGGCATTAATTCCAGAGAAATCAGATAGTAAACGTTTGTGGTAGAAACAAGTATGATAGACCTAATGTGACTGAAGCTTGGAGGAGGTGGTAAGGATTTTCGGTGAATGACTGTAGAAAGCTTTAAGATTACTCATTGAAATGAACAGAGCCTGTAGTCTGTATACCTTTATTTTTTTCCTTTACCTGCATCTGTTTTCTCCACTTCCCTTGGTCTTTTAGCACATGTATTTTTCTTGGTTGGTTCTTAATATGTATGAAGTGGTTGAAGAAAATTATAAATGCTGAGAGTTTTAGGTGAATATAGGCACAATAAATAGCCCCTCATTTTTAAAAAATTATGTCATATGTTAATGCATATATTGTGTGTGTATGGACTTTTCCAAAACTTCAGTGTTTCTCATTTGGGATGGATTCAAAGTCTCGAGCACCTTAAGCAAACTATGACAAGGTGGGAAGAGCCTTCTTTCTCTCTCTGCTCTTGCTTACTCAATCCGGTCTTGAATGCTGTTCTTCTGTGCTTGTGGGTCTGGATTTGGGCTTGTCCTCTCAGTAGGCTTCCCTCAGGACTGTTCTTCTGTCTTGCTTCTAGCAATTTTTTTTCCTTTATGTGTGAAACTGTAATTTGAATTTTCAATAACAAGTCCCTTTATTTTTGTTTATGGTGGGGTCTCCTGCAAAGGCAGGCAGCAGAATTGTTTACATTTTTTACATAATGTGGTCCACTCAGGCCTTAAGGATAGGGCTGTGTCTTTTTTAAATTCAGGAAGCCAGAGCTGTAGATTTTGATTTTTTTTTTTTTTTTTGGGTCACCCTTGGTAGAGTGCCATGGCATTTTAGCTCACAGGAACCTCAAACTCTTGGGTTCAGGTGATCTTCTCGCTTCCAGCCTCCCAAGTAGCGGGGACTACAAGGCACCCGCCACAACACCTGGCTGTTTTTTAGAGACTGGGGTCTTGCTCTGGCTCAGGCTGGTCTCGAACCTGTGAGCCCAGGCAGCCCACCCACCTCGACCTTCCAAGTGCTGGAATTATAGGCGTGAGCCACCACGCCCAGCCCAGAGATGTAGATTTTGATTTGAAGCAACATGTAAGTGTGAGGCAATGTGAGAAAAACAAGTTTTTGGTATAGGTTGGGTAAATAGGCATTGAAATTTGTCCTGTGGAATTGAAATTTCTCCTCTTGCTAGGTTCAGGTAGGTGGCCTGGGTAATGAACTCGAATTTGGATTTCTTTGTTTTCTGGATGCTGTGAAAATTAACAATTAGTGTAATTAATAAAGATCAGTGGAAGTCAGAAAGATTTATATTTGCTGCAGAATGGAAATGAGTTAGATAGCTTTCCCCTGTATTAGTAGTTCTAAGTATAAAAGCCGGGCTGCAAAGGCGGGCCTCCTCTCTCTTGTCGCTGATATGTGTGTCAGAGGGGCCTGAGAAGGGCATTGGGATTGGCAGGATCAGAATTTCCCTGAGGGCATGACTTTGGGAAATATTTAGCAGAAAAGTTGTGGGGCTCGTTAAGAACCTAGGTTGGAAGTGCTACAACCTAGCATCTGTCGCCATTAGTCTTCAGGAATCTTCTTGATAGTGTCGCTGTGTAGGTGTATGTTTCTTTTTTCTTTCTTTCTTTCTTTTTTTTTTTTTTTTAAGAAACAAGAGTCTCGGCTCAGCGCCTGTAGCTCAAGTGGCTGAGGCACCAGCCACATACACCTAAGGTGGTGGGTTCAAATCCAGCCTGGGCCCGCTAAACAATGATGGCTGCAACCAAAAAATAGCCAGGCATTGTGGCGGGCGCCTGTGGTCCCAGGTACTTGGGAGGTGGAGGCAGGAGACTCACTTGAGCCCAGGAGTTGGAGGTTGCTGTGAGCTGTGATGCCACAGCACACTAACCAGGGGGACAGCTTGAGGTTCTGTCTCAAAAACAAAAAAAAAAGAAAAAGAAAAGAAACAAGAGTCTCACTTTGTCACCCTCAATAGGGTGCTGTGACATCACAGCTCATAGCAACCTCCAGCTCCTGGGCTTAGGCGATTCTCTTGCCTCAGCCTCCCAAGTAGGTGGGACTACATGCACCTTCCACAACACCTGGCTTTTTTTTTTTTTTTTTTTTTTGGTTGCAGTTTGGTCCGGGCTGGGTTCAAAGCTACCACCCTCCGTATGTGGGGCAGGCCCCCTACTCACTGAGCCACAGGTGCCACCCTGTACATTTCTTTTGTGTTTGTTTTCCCCACAGGGAAGGAGGGTGGGAGGCACAGGAGCAGGAACATTGCCTCATCAAAGTCCTTGTGTATGCTGGGTGGTGAACACTTTAGGAAGCCTCCTGCTCTGGGTCCACTGCTTGAGACTTCTTTGGCCTATCATGTACCAGATGAGCTTCATGAATAGTAGAGCTGTTATGAACAGCTCTGCTCCTGGACCAGCAGCTCCCAGCTGCTGCCTTCTTTATCCATTCCCTACTGCATCAACCCACAGAGGGTTCTTTGTATTACATTCAGAAAGTTTCTGTACTGGAAAAAGGCTTGTGCTTTCAGAAAGGTAGAAGAAGTGATGGCTATTCTTTCTGTCTTGTGAATTGGCTATGGTATGACTCCTTTTGTTTCTCCTTTCTGATCTTGATATTTCTCTGAGGAGTCATCTTTTTGGCTAGGTTTTCGTCAGTGAACATAATCAAGCCAAGACACGTTATCCGGACAGGTTCCTCTGGCACAGACCAAAGAAAACAGCAAATGGAACAAGAGAAATAAATTTGAAGTTGGATTCCATTGGAGGGCTCAGTAAGGAGGAGAATTCTACATCTTTGGGTCTTTTACTAGAATTTTCTACTCTGACTTTTTTGGCTTAAAGTTCTTTGTTTACAAGCAATGAAAATTAACTTTGGCTGGCATAAGCAAAAAGAGGATTCATGGGAAGGATTTGGAATAGCTTATAGCCTGGAAAAAAAAGTAGATGAGCCAGTCTTCAGAAAGGACTGGAGCCAGAACAGCCCGGGGATTTTAGGAGCAGGAACCTCTGTGGACATGAATAAGTACCACAGATATCTAGTTCCTGCTTCTTTCTGCTCAGAAGTTAAAGTCCAGGGAGAGAGACCCAACTGGTGTGGCTTAGGTCCGGAAGGGGCATGTGGAACTGATAGCATATTTAGGCCAAATCTTTGGAGGGAGGTGGGTGCCCTGAGCCACACCAGGCTGCTGTTACTCAAAGCAGGTGACAGCCGCTAGGCAGGCAGGAACAGGAGAGACTCTGTGCTCATACACTTCCAGGAACAACCTTGGGACTGGGGGAAGAGACTTCTACCTAATACTGCTGCCATACTGAATGTTGTTTGATGATTTTTATGTCAAGGGCCTACGCTTATTGGTGTTTTTATGTTCAGGGCTGACTGCACTAAACATTCTTTATCAGTGAATCACTATTTGTACAAGAATGTGATTTGAGGGGAGCCATTACTGTATAAAGGTTTTTCCCAAGGATTTCTCTCAATCTGGCCTATGCACAGAAGTAGGTGGGAGGAATGCCTATTTGGTAGAGAGGAGCCAAAGGTGATGTCTGTTGCACAAGCGTTTTTTCCTGTGCCACATGTGAGAAAAATTCCCTCTGGTGGGTGGCCTTTCCTAATTTTTTTTTTTTTTTGAGACAGAGCCTCAAGCTATCCCCCTGGGTAGAGTGCTATGGCATCACAGCTCACAGCAACCTCCAACTCCTGGGCTCAAGAGAGTCTCCTGCCTCCACCTCCCAAGTAGCTGGGACTATAGGCGCCCACCACAATGCCTGGCTGTTTTTTTTTTTTTTTTTTTTTTTTTGGTTGCAGCCATCATTATTGTTTAGTGGGTCCGGGCTGGATTCGAACCCACCACCTTAGGTGTATGTGGCTGGTGCCTTAGCCACTTGAGCCACAGGTGCCGAGCCCGCCTTTCCTCATATTGAAGAGAATTAACAGTTTATTATTTGAGCTGAAGGGCAGTTCTTTGGCTACTTTGGTTAGACTAATAAGAGAGCAGCCTGTAGTCACTTGTGAGATGACGAAGATTTTGTATGTGTGTGTTGTATTGATGTCTCTAGACCTTGCATGTAGGCATTCTAAAACTCTTTCCTACCCACATAACTATTACCTTCCCTCAGCAACCCTAGTGTGCAGAACCCAGTGCTTTTTTATTAACTGACTTTTCTCCTTTCTAGCTACCGATGGTGTATCTGTTGTCAGTACTGCCCAGCGTATGCCAGGCTGATCCATGGTCACTTTCCGGGATGGCAGCAAGGTGACTTCAGCTGAGGATGACCCTGACTGAAAGGCTGCGTGAGAAGATATCTCGGGCTTTCTACAACCATGGGTTGCTCTGCGCATCCTACCCCATCCCCATCATCCTCTTCACAGGGTTTTGCATCTTAGCCTGCTGGTATGTTTCTGGGTTGCCTTGAATATGGTGGGCCAGTGTCTTGGGACAATAGGTTTCTTAACCTTTTCTGCTATGGAGCTCTTGGATTCTGTGTGCTTTTTATACTATTGAAACTTGGGCTTATTGGAACTACTGAGTGGCAAACTCTAATCCTGGAGTTTTTAGCCAATTGAACTAAAATAGTCCCAGCTGACCCTGACTTAGTGATTTACCAGATTTATTCATATTACTAGTATTCTATCTCAATATTTAAATACTTCTAAGAAACTGAGATAATCAAAAGGCTTTATCTTTTAATTTTTTTTCTCACTAATTGTAGTTTCCTTTTAGTACCTAGGTAAGAGGAGGAGCCTTCTTTCAGTGTTGCAAGCATATTTAGGCCAAATCTTTGGAGGGAGGTGGGTGCCCTGAGCCACACTAGGCTGCTATTACTTAGAGCAGGTGACAGCTGCTAGGCAGGCGGGAACAGGAGAGGCTCTGTGCTCATACACTCCCAGGAACAACCTTGGGACCAGCAAAATCCATTTGAACAGTTCCTTGGATAACCTCTTGCAGGCTAAACCTAGAGACTTGCTTCTCTGCTCTCTAGTCATTTTCTTGTGTTCATCTGGAACCCCTTGCTGATTTTGGGAGCTTGCTGTACTTGCCAGGGACCAGAGTGAGAGCTATAGCTGCCCTTTGTTCCTGTCTGTCTTTCATAGGGCCTCATAGAAGCCTGAAGACTGTGGCTGACCATAACATTGTAAAAGGAGGGATTTGACTAAGATATCTGATGACCCTTATGGCTCTAAAACACTGACGGCCATGAAAAGAGCCTATTTTATTATTTTTTTCTGGAAAGAATTCTGTTTTCCAGATCTGTTGTCTATATAATATTTGTAGATATTTTCAGTGCTGTGCTAGAGGGAGATGGCTCATGACTCAACTCCTTGTTCAATTCAGTTGTTAATGATCTCAAGTTCCTCCCTAATTATTGATACGAAAGATGTATATCATTGAAAGAATCATGCTGGATGTCATGTTGATGCTTCAGGTATATAATTATATGTCTCCTCAGTCCTCACAGTAACATTTTTTTTTTTTTTTTGAGACAGAGCCTCAAGCTATCCCCCTGGGTAGAGTGCCATGGCATCACAGCTCATAGCAACCTCCAACTC
Organism: Galagoides demidoff; assembly: GCA_963574575.1. Lineage (NCBI taxonomy): Eukaryota > Metazoa > Chordata > Mammalia > Primates > Galagidae > Galagoides > Galagoides demidoff. Next base: position 15,570 of record CAUYQV010112674.1, read on the forward strand.
CTGGGCTCAAGTGAGTCTCCTGCCTCCGCCTCCCAAGTAGCTGGGACCACAGGC
>CAUYQV010112678.1:0-39311 GCA_963574575.1 Galagoides demidoff
CCCTGGGTAGAGTGCCATGGCTTCACTGCTCACAGCAACCTCCAACTCCTGGGCTCAAGCGAGTCTCCTGCCTCAGCCTCCCAAGTAGCTGGGACCACAGGCGCCCGCCACAACGCCCGGCTATTTTTTGGTTGCAGCCATCATTGTTGTTTGGCGGGTCCGGGCTGGATTCGAACCCCCCACCTTAGGTGTATGTGGCTGGCGCCTTAGCCGCTTGAGCCCTTTTAGTTCTTTAAGATATCTGCATACTACTTTCCATAGAGGCTATACTAGTTTGCAGTCCCACCAACAGTGTGTAAGTGTTCATTTCTCTCTGTATCCACCCCAGCATCTGTTGTTTTGGGACTTTTTGATAAGAGCCATTAATAGTAGAGTTAGACAGTGTCTCACAGGGGTTTTGATTTGCCTTTCACTGATGATTAGAGATATTTTTTCATTTTTCATGTGTTTCTTGTCCTTTACTATATCTTCATTTGAAAAGCTTCTGTTGTGTCTTCTGCCCACTTTTTAATGGGGTTGTTTGATTGTTTTTCTTGCTGATTTGCTTGGGTTCTTTGTAGATTCTGGTTATCAGCCTTTATTCAGTGTATAGTATACGAATATTTTCTCCCATCCTGTCTATTTGATCTATTGAATATGTCTTTGGCTGTAAAGAAGCATTGTAATTTGATCATATCCCATTTATTTATTTTTGTTGTTGCTGTGATTGCATTTGGAGACTTCATAAATTTTTTTACCAAGGTCAATATCTGTAAGAATTTTCTAACATTTTCATCTAGGAGTCTCATAGTTTCATACCTTAGATTTAAGACTCTTGTCCATTGTGAATTAATTTTATTTTATTTTTATTATTATTATTATTTATTTTTTATTTTTATTTTTTGCAGTTTTTGGCCGGGGCTGAGTTTGAACCTGCCACCTCCGGCATGTGGGGCCAGTGCCCTACTCTTTTAAGCCACAGGCGCTGCCCATTATGAATTCATTTTTGTGAGTTGTGAGAGATGTGAGTCCTGTTTCAGTCTTCACCACTGCTGAATTCAGTTTGCTAGGATTTTTTTTCTTTTTCTGAGACAGAGTCTCACTTTGTCACCCCTGGTAGAGTGCCTTGGCGTCATACCTCACAGCAGCCTCAAACTCCTGAGCTTAGGTGATTCTCTTGCCCCAGTATCCCAAGTAGCTACGACTACAAGTGCCTACCACAATGCCTGGCTATTTTTAGAGATGGGGTCTCTCTCTGGCTCAAGCTCTGAGCCAAGCAATCCACCCACCTTGCCCTCCCAAGTGCTGGCATTATAGGCGTGAACCACTGCACCCAGCGGTTTGCTAGGATTTTATTGAGAATGTTTGCATCTATATTCATAAGAGATGTTGGTCTATAGTTTCTTTTTTTGGTGACTCCTTTCCTGGCTTTTGTACTAGAATGATGTTGGCTTTATAAAACATGTTGGGGAAGATTCCTTTCCTCTCGATGTCATGTAATAATTACTGCAGAATAGGTATTAGTTCTTTGTAGGTTTGATAAAATTTAGGTGTGAAACCATGTGGTCCAGGATTTTTTTTGTTGGAAGATTTTTTATTACTGCTTCTCTTTCATTACTTGATATTGATGTGTTCAGGAGTTCTGTTTCTTACTGATTCAAAAGTCATGTTTCTTAAGTAGTTCAAGAGAAGAACTGGGTCATCTTATGCTATAGCTTTGTATTTGTTTGTTCTTTTTACTTTATTATTTTTCTTACATTCCAACAGGTTGTTTTTTGAGGTAAATGATAACGTAGAATGGTAAATGAAAGATGTAATAGTTTTTTGAAAAGTATATACATGGATCTTTTTGAAAAGATACCACATGGATCTTTCTTGAAATCAGATTGGCCTTATTAGTGTATTGGCTGTGAAACCTTGGTCAGATTACTCAGCAAGTAATTTGTTTCCAAATTTTGTTTCCTTGTTTATAAATGAGTATATTGATATCAACCTATAAGAATTGTTGTAATAATTAAATAAAGCCATTTATAGGTGCTCAGTGAATGATTATTTGTACCTTGTACTCAGCATACAAGCATATGATATCCCTCTGGATATAGGCTTAATTGACATTCTTTGGAGATAGGGCAGGACTCATGGTCACTATTATTCTTATATCTGCTTCTGAATTTCAGTGACCTAGTACAGACCATTTAATCTTTTACATTATGTGGAAATAAATGTTAAAAAGCATTTTTTTAATAAATTTACTTTTTTCTTTCCTCATTAGAGAACTCTTTCTGAAGACTAATGCACAGTTGACAATTCGTTGCAGGCAATTACTCTCTGAGCTTTCCTACATTTACCCTATTGATTTGGTAAGTTTCAATCTTCTCCAAGTTTTCAACAAGGAGATTTCCATTTGACAACTCCTATCAATGAAAAAACTCATTGCTTTAGTCTTAGTCATATACTCTGTTATCATTCAGGGGCTAATATGCATTTTAAATGCAGATTTAGACTTAGTTGGTGTTAGGTTCTGCGATTTGATTTTGTCTGTCAGTTTGGTGGTGGGATGCATTCATCTGAAAGAATTCCGAATTATGGTTGGTTTTATCCACTACCACCATTTCTGACACATACATGTATTGATGTTACTTAAGATGGTCATGGGGTAACTGTGAGAGTGTTAAGTTTTCTGGCCTAGTTTCTTAGAATAAATGCACAAAAGTAAAACATCAACAAAACTGAAGAGGATTCTTTTCTAGAGAACCAAATCTATTAAATTTGTTGGTTTTCTTCTTAATGAAAAGTAATTTAAAAGACCAATTTTCAAGAAAGCTACTCCGATTGAGTTTGCTTATATAATCTTGTTAAGATGTATCTTACTTAGAGATGTGAATTAGCTAAGGATGTTTTATAATTTTACATGGCTTTTACATTGAACATAATGTTTTAAATATTTTCATTAGAGAAAATTTCAAGTGTACATAAATATAGGAAGAGTAGTATACTAAATCACCATGTACTGACCATCTAGCTTTAAGAATTATGATAGTATTTTGAGTTTAGGACAACATTGTCCTTGAGCAAAATGATACTTAATTCTTTGAGATTTGACTTAGAGTTTCTTTATTTTGTATATAAAAAGAATTAATTCCATGCTTTGGTTAAATTCACAGAATGAGCATAAGGATTATTTTGTATGTGGTGTCAAGTTGCCCAATTCTGAAGACTTCCAAGGTATTTTACTTCTTTTATACTCCTAAAAATTTGACATATGTAATACATAGGAATAGAGTTATCTTGAAATGCTGATTGCCTAGCACTTTCCCACAAGGGCTTTTGGACCTTCTGTTCCTTTCCAATTGTAAGTAGCATGTGGAGTCAGATTCCCCGATGGGAAACATAATAAAATATTTGCTCTGATCACAGAAAAAATACTTCTTGAACCTTATATTTGGAATTTTAAAAGAAAAAAGTTTTTAATGGGCTTTAGGCAAATCAGGACTAGGGTTCTTAAGAATACTAATACTTTCTCTATCTTTTTGATTTTCATGAAGAATTCCTGTGTGTTTGGGAGCAATGGAACAATAAACATTAAATTGTTCTGTTATTATTTGGAAAGTCTTATTCCAGGTGACCTGAAAAGTATTTGAAAATTTAATTTTGTGACATTTTCATGACTACAGGTTTAATTTGTAGTACTATCATTTCTCTTCTCTTTTAACTAAAAATTACATTTAAAGGTATTATAGAATATGATTCATAATAACTCCTATATTTTAGAGTTTTTTATTTTTTTCTAATCTCCTTGAATTTATTTATTTATTTTTTAGCCTATAAGAGATTCTTTTTATTGTTAGCAGAGTAGATTCTTTTTGCTTAGCCTAAACAATGGTTTGAAGCTTATTAAATCTCTTGGTAGATGATTCCCAAAGCCAGCATATTATCTGTTGGAGAAGAAATTATTCATGGAGAGAGCATTGCTAACTTTTAGGAAGACCTTCTTCCATTTTCCTATAAATAAACTGTTGTTATTTGTGCTCCTTTAACATTTAAGACCATTTTAATGAATTACCCCTTTGGGCCCTTACAACAAATAAGTAGTTGGGACATGATAGAAGGAGAATGAAAAACCAGGAGTTGGAAAATTATAAAACTATATTCAAGTCTTGTTTCCCCTTCTATAAACCATGTAATTTGGAGCAAGTCATGTAATCTTTGAGTTGATTTCCTAATTAATATGTGAACATATTAATTTATGCCCTGCCTATGTGATATGATAGTTGTGAAAATTAAGTGACATATACCAGTATTGTAAAAGCATGAGATTTTGCTCTATTTTTAATCCTGACAAAAGCAAAGAAAGGAAACATAGAAGGAAAGCAGTATTAAGTGACTTGCTCAAGATTACAAAGCTAGGTAATAATCTAGCTGGGATTTGGTTTCCATTGTATAATGTTCCCTCAAATCAAGTCACAAAAATGTGCTTTGATACTAATTTTAGGCAAAGTTATGGTGTCTGAGAGCCCACGGTGCATCATTTTCCTCCTCCTTTCATTTAATAAACATATTGAGTACCCTGAGCCCTGTGCCATGTTGCCCTGATACAGATAATTTTTTAATTGAAAAAATATTTATTGAACTCCTGTATATCATGTACTGTGCTGAATTTTGAGGGTACAATGATAAAAAAAGCAAACATATTCTTTCCTTTCATGGAATATACACCCCGTTGAGAGAGACAACCAATAAACAAGAAAATAAGACATTAACAAGTGTTTAATAAAAGAATGTGGTGTCATAGAGAATGGAAAACTAGTTTAGATAAAGCAGTAAGAGAAGACCTCTCAGAGGAGAAACATTTGACAGAAAATTTGAAGGCTGAAAGGAGCCCCAGCTATGCTACAGGTGGGGCAAGAGCCTTTCCAGAAGGGACAGCAAGTGCAAAGGTCATGATGGAAGGGGAGTGAACTTGGCATGTCTAAAAAATCTTAGGGTCAGGAGATGGAAGAAACCATCTATATTTTGGGTAAACCATGTAATCTTCAGCTTACTTTCTTTACTTGTAAGATGAGGTAATATCTGTATGTCTAATTCATTGTGATGACTGAATGAGATAACATTTGACAGAGCTTTCCATATAGGTGGTATTCGATAAATATAATTGGAATCAGTTGCAAAGGCAAGAGGAAAGAAGGAAGGAAGGACAGAAAAGACCAGCTCCGTGGGGCTGGAGTATAGTGAACAAGGGGAAGAATGACACTGCTGGAAGTGGCAAAGGGCAGCCAGGGCCTTGAAGCCACTGTAGGAAGTTTATATTTTATTCTCAACAAAGTGGGAAATGCCTGAAGAACTTCAAGAAGGGGGATGGCGTGAGCAAGTTAGGCTTTTGAAAGTTGCTCTGGTTGTTCAGTACAGAATGATTTGAAGGGAGGGAGTGAGGGAAGCAGAAGTATCAGTAGTGGTAGCCTGTTATTTTAGTCTACTCTGGGATGTTTCTGGATTCTATTTTTGTTTTCTTTGAAGTTCCTTGTTTCCTGGTTTTTTAATAGCTTTTATAGCTGTCTACATTTAGCATGCCCAACAACTGGAATACATTCTCCTTATTCTTTAAAAAAGTGGTATAATCTTTTAGTGCATTTGCTGAAAAGCAAAGTGAAAGATAAAATGAAATAAATATTTTATTTTACTCCAAGGTCCTATTCACTTCCCATGACCCCTAAAAAATGAGAAATCTTAAGAAACATGTAAAGTAATCTTGGATTTTAACAATCTTATGTTAGCATCTGGCAAGATACTTCCATATACCAAATGTATTGACTACCTGTGTATGTCATTTTCTGTGCCAGGTGCTGAGAGTGTGCAAGAGTGATTAAAACATTGATCCTACCTCACTAGATTATAGTGCAGTTGCAGGGATCAGATTTGTAATCAAGCTAATCAAGAAATATTTATTGAGTTCATACTGTGTCAGGTACTTAGATGTTTCTGCCAGGTGCTATGTGAGACTCAAAGTGATATAAATAATCAGTTTTATCAGGAGGGTCAGGAAAACTTCATCAGGAAAATGATGCTTGGACTGTCTTAAAATTGTGTTTCCTTGTTGAAGAAGGGTAAGAGGGCATTTTGGGTTGGATAGGTAAGTAGAATTATAGTTCCATTAAGCATCATGCATGATGTTATCACATTTATATATTGATTCTCACAGTTGTGAGAATTAACCCCTTCTGTAAGGAAAGGGATTGCCCTCCAACTTTTTCTTAAAAGACAAGAAAATTAAGGCTCAGAAAGATTTTTTCCCAGGACTGATATTAACCAGTAGTCAAGCTAAGCTCATCTTTGGTCTACCTGATCCTAAGGTTCCTATTATTCCTGTCATGATGCAGTTTTTCTTACTTCGTTTGAATAATAACCCCTTCTAAACCTCTGACAACTTTCTATAATTCTATAGCAGCTGCATCTTGGGAAAGACTCTAGTGGAGGGACACCAAACTGGTTATTCTATAATGTTCATGAGAGTTTGCTGGGGTAGATTTTACCGTGCGTGGGTTGACACTGGGAAACTCTACCGTAGTGCCCCAGCATTTACTGTGCTTTTCTAAATGGGTAAGTTGCTGTTAGAGGACGCCAGAAAGAGCTGGACACAATGGGAGACAATGGTCCAGCGAAGGGTATGCATCTGAGTTCCACTGACCAAGACATTTAGCTTTAAAAAAAAAATGTTCATGCGTGTGTGTTTTGAAGTAATCCATAACACGAGAGCCTTTTGTGGTAATGAGACCCAGATTTCCTTCTGTGTCTGTATCCCTTTATGCAGGCATGATTTCTTGGAAAGGAGAGTCCATATGTCAAACAGTGTCTCATTGAGAACATGGAATGATTCCATAGATGCTGTGGCAGTGATTAGAGTCTTAAATATTTTGTCCTGTCTGGATCAGTGGGTGCTTGGTTCCTTAACAAATCAGCTGCCTCAGTGATTGGGAAGGCAGGATGGTAAGAGCTTTTAGATCACTTATTGTACTTGGATGCATTTGAATATTGATAGTTTGTCCAACATATAAATCAAAGGAGCATTTGAATTAATTTATCATGTTGTCACAGCCATTGCGTGTTTATGGATTTTACTGCCATAAAAATTAAACAAAAGCTGCAGCCTTGTGCCTACGTACATTTAAAGAGCAAATGAGAAATATTTATTATGAGGAAACTGTGGGGTTTTATTTGTTTTTCAGCCCCTTAAAACTTCGTTTGAATTAACATCTTTTTCACATACCTGGTCTTAACAGTTCATTCCTGTTCCTCCTTAAACCCTCCACTCCCCCTCCAACTTACTCTCACTAATAAAACTATCATCTGTGACCTTTGTAACCCCCAGAGCAGCATAGGGAACACAAACCTCTCCTCCGCTTAGGTGTTAGGGACGTCATTTATGCTTACTGGAAAAGCACACCCCAGAGAGCAAGGTTTTCGCTTTGGCAGGTAAAAAGTCTTTCAGATCTTAGAATGCTGGAAACCTTAAACCTTTTGGTTTTTTAGCTAAAGTGATTGGCAACAGAATGTGACATCTGAGGTTGCATGGTCTGCAATAGCCATAATTAACCACATGAGCTCACATTTTCCCACTGGAGTTTCAGTGGTCTTGGGGTGATGAAAGTGACTTCCCTACCAGGAGGTGGTTTTCCTTTTGAGGGTATTGAAATACCCTTGGGTCCTGTAATGCTTCACCCGTGGTTCTTTTAAAATGCTATTTAATATAAAGCTTCAATATTGGAAACCCAACACCACAGTGTTTAACACTGTCACGGAGGACTATGGGTTGGAATGGGGAACAACCTAGAGTTTTTAATAGGAGGAGTAGGAATTCTTGTGGAAGCAAGAATGATGAGTGTGAATAACCTGAATCAAAGCTAATTTCTAATATCACTCAGTTTTCAGTGTTTGCTGTTTCTCTTTGGCTTTTTATTTCCGTGGGTAGGTTTCGCATAGAGATGCCTTTTTATCTTTAAATGTAAGCAGGATTGTTTGGCGCATGGTGAAGGTGATGTTAAAAAAACCAATTTTTTATTCTTTTGATAGAAAGATGGATGTCGTCTCCAGATATACCAACATAGTTCTTTAGCGTTCCCTGTCTAGTAATATGGGAGACAATGTAGATGCACCAGTGTTTAGCTTAGATAGTTTTGGTTTTCTTTTAACATTCATAGTTTGCATTTGACCTGTCTGAAAGGCTTATTAAGAGACCTGTGCCTTTCTGGAAGTTTTCAAATCATTTTCTGTCAGGTCATATGGGAAAGGAAAAACTTAGTATAAAACACATAGAAGAAAGTCTCAACTTAATGTGGTAGTGACCCTCTTTCTTTAAGTCCTTTTTTTCTTCCTTTCCCCCTTCTCTTCAAAAGGAGGTTCTTAAAAACCAAGTCCTTTTACGGATAGGAATATTTTAAATCTGGTAAGTCCTAATTTTTACAGAAAGCAGGAAGCAGAATTCAGCAGCTTGTGAATGGTACTCAGAGCTGTGACTCCAGACATAGATATCTTGAGAGCTGGGGTACAGAAACAATTTTCCCACTTCTTTCATTACCACAGTTTTTAAATGTGTGATTATATAGTGTGTTATATTTAAACCTCTTAAAAAGTTTTTATCTATATGACGTTGATCAAGCTGCTTATACCACCTGGATCTCATTTTTCTCATCTCTAAGTTGGTAGGATCAGATTCAGTGATTGCTAAGGTTTCTCTTATTTCTAATATTATAAGAAGATGAGTTTATAAAGTATTTTTAGTCCCAAAGTTAATATAATGTAGGGTTTTAAGAGAAGTAGAGTGTTGTAGTAGTACTTAAGATACTTGGGTAGGACTGGGGCTAGAGATCATAGTCTCTAAAAATAGGATTCCAGTTAATGAGGACAGTAAGTAGTCAGTCAAAATGAATGCTGTTGGGTTTTTTTTTCCATGAATTTGTGTTGAGAAAACAGCAAACATTAGTTGAGAAGCCCATTTTCAATCAAACACTGTACAAGTTATGAGGACTCACCAAATTTTTGTGTGTTCTTTGCCCTTACTAGAAAACTGGAGAAACTAAGGTGGTAGATGTATGTCATATGATTGGTATATTCTAGGGTCTCAAGTTAAAAATTGTTATATGTTAATTTTTTAACAATGCAGTTCTGAGACAGTATCCTAGAGCAGTGGAGGATTTGGTATCAGGACAACTTATTTTCTTATTTTGGATGGGTTTCTTAATCTCTTTGAATGTCAGTTTCTTTATCTGTAAAATGAATGAAATAAAATGAAAAAGGTGCCCAGTTTAGTAATTGTTGATGAATGAAAGGTTGTCATATATAAAGTATTAAAGACAATTCTGGGCAGAAGAAAAATACATAATAGTAAAAGTTAGCTATTTTTATAGGATGATCAAAAAGAAAAGTCTATTATGAGAGTCAGGGGTGGAGAATCCACTTCCTGTAGTGGCATTCTCATAATAATAAGTTAGTGCTTAATTAAGAATAAATATAAAAGAAGAATGTGAAAACTTTTTTTCCCAGATTTATTTTTATTTTGTTTTATTTTTTTGGAGACAGAGTTCCACTTTGTTGCCATTGGCAGAGTACCGTGGCATCATAGCTCACAGCACCTTCAAAGTCATGGGTGCAAACAGTTCTCTTGCCTCAGCCTCCTAAGTAGCTAGGATTACAGGTGCCTGCCACAACGCCCAGCTATTTTTAGAGACTAAGTCTCTCTTTGGCTCAGCCTGATCTCAAACCTGTGACCTCAGGCAGTCCACCTGCCTCAGCCTCCCAGAGTGCTAGGATTACAGGTGTGAGCCACCTTGCTGGCCCATATTTATTTATTTAATTACTTAATTTCAGGTTAATGTGGGGGTATAAAAAACCAGGTCATAATATTTGAATTTTGTTAGGTAAAGTCCCGCTTGTAGTCATGTCCCCCATGGTAAAGGTGTGCCATACACCCCTACATTGTGCCCATTTAGTGGGAGGTTTAAAAAAACACCCTTAGAAGTTAGGAAATAGTCAAACTACACTCATCTCAATCATCAACCCTATCCTCTAGCCAGGTAAGGTATTCCAGACTGTTAAATCTTTTAGAGAGCGTATGTGTACACATGCGACTTTTAAGAGCATTTTAGGAATACTATATACCAAGCAGTTCCTTTTTCCTTCCTCTTGGAGGAAAGTTAAAACTTTCTGTTGTGTTACTTTTAGTTCTAAGTCATTTATCATTTCGTAGGTAATTCCAGAAATCTAGATGGATTTTTAAAAGCAATTGTCTGTGGCTTTTAAAAAATAAGATGCTTAGGCCTGATGCTATGGCTCATGCCTGTAATTGTATAACTCTGGAAGGCTGAGGCAGGTGGATTGCTTGAGCTTAAGAGTTTGAGACCAGTCCCAGCAAGAGCAAGACCCTGTCTCTACTAAAAATAGAAAAAAATTAGCCAGACTTGGTAGTAGGCTCCTGTCATCTCAGCCACTCATGAGGTTGAGGCAAAAGGATTGCTTAAACCCAGCAGTTTGAGATTGCTGTGGGCTGTAAGTCACATGGCACTCTACCCAGGTGACAGAATGAGACTGTGTCTCAAAAAAAAATAATAACAACAAGAACTAGATGCTATGTTTGACTATAAGATACATGCCTTTGGCTCGGCGCCTGTGGCTCAATCGGCTAAGGCACCAGCCACATACACCTAAGGTGGCGGGTTTGAATCCCCAGCCCAGGCCCGCCAAACAACAATGATGGCTGCAACCAAAAAATAGCCGGGCGTTGTGGCTGGCGCCTGTGGTCCCAGCTACTTGGGAGGCTGAGGCAGGAGACTCGCTTGAGCCCAGGAGTTGGAGGTTGCTATGAGCTGTGATGCCATGGCACTCTACCCAGGGGGATAGCTTGAGGCTCTGTCTCTCAAAAAAAAAAAAAAAAAAAAAGATACGTGCCTTTTTCCCCCAGTAGTTGCTTCCACCTAAATTGTATATAAGATGGTATATGAACTATAGTTTTTGACCTTTTGCTTTATTATTTAAAACATTTATCCTTCTTATTCCATTGAAATTTCATAGACTTATTCTGCAATACTGTCCTTATATATTTAAATGTCAAAAACATATCCTATAAGGATGTACATATTTTGTTATTTCACTTCATTTTAGAATTAATAATGTTGTATAATACTATGACTATATTGCCTAGAAAGTTGTTAATAAATAAAATGTATTCTTATATAGTTAAGTATGGAGTTTCAGAAAACCCCTGCAATTAATTTTCATGTCATGTAATAAAGTATTAATTTCCCCTTTAAAAATGCTGAGAAAGAAAGTAATGGATATTTCGGCATACTAAGAATGCTTGCTTGAGATATATATATATAATATATATATATAAACATGTATATGTACATACATATATATATCTCAAATGTTAATCTCATCACATTAATTATTGGAAGTAGTTTTAAATATAATTAGTAGATGAAATTTTAAGTCATTCATGTTTAGACTTTTATAAAATTCATATAATTTATATAAGTAATACTTAGATCTCCTTTGAAATTATGTTACTATCTCATAGCTACATTCCTAAGGTAAACAGTTGTTTTCTTTTCCTCTGCTTTTGAATTTACAGCAAAAGATGATGGAAGCATTGCTGTTGCCCTTGGTTACACTGCACATTTGGTCTCCATGATTTCCTTTTTCCTACAAGTGCCCCTCAGATACCCTATAATTCATAAGGGATCTAGATCAACAATCAAAGATAATATCAATGACAAGCTGACTGAAAAGGAGAGAGAGTAAGTGTCCTTTTTTTTTTTTTAAAATGCTTCTAACAACAAGCCGGTATAAAACATGGGTTATATGAAACATATAAAATGTGACCTCAATTGTGGCAACTTTTATATAACCTTTGTAAAGTGCTCCATTTCTTACAAATCAAATGTAATTATTCATTTAGATTGTACTGACTCCTGCATTTCCAAAAATTAGTGATTTTAATTTACTTTTGTTTTACCTTTGTGAGGACGAGTGTGTTGTATTCTGCAAATATTCATATAATATCTGTCTACCATTCATCAAGTGAAATGGTTAAAAAAACTTGTTAGAGAGCCAACTAGGAAAAGGGTAAAAGGTTTAACAGCAAATTGAACATAGCTGAAAAGTGGAATAGTAGACTGGAAGGTAGGCTACTGGAAATTTTCTGATGAAAGCCAAAAGAAATGGAATGTAGAGAAAAGTGCTAGACATATATAGAACAAAAAACAAATGTCTAATATGTACATAATAGCAGTCACAAAGAGGTTGGAAAGAGCATAGAGTACACAACAATATTTTAAGAAAGAATAAAAATAAAAAGTTTTCAAATTTAATAAAACATTAAGCTTCAAAATCAAGAAACATTACATACAAAACAGAACTACTTTAAAGAAAACATTCCTGCAGAAATTAAATGCTGAAAATCAAAGATAATATTAAAAGCAGCTAGAGAAAAAAAGACATATTGGTATTAAAATACTAAGAATGGAAGCTGGCTTCTCAGTAGAACAATGGAAGGCAGAAGATGATGCAGTGGCGTTTTAAAATCTTGAAAGAAAACAACTGTCAACTTAGAATTCTGTACTAATGAAAATATCCTTCAAAAGTAAGGGCAAATTAAAGACATTTCAGACCATCAGAACTGAGAAAGTTCATTTCAGCAGATCTACACTTATGGAAATATTAAAGGCAGAATAAAATTAATCTTATACAGAAACATGGAAATGTAGGGAGGAAAAAAGAACGGGAGAAAAGATAAATATGTGTGTATATCTAAATTAATTTTGACCATAAAACAAATAGTAATATCTTATTCAACATAGATACATATAAAAAAAATAAGTAGGATCATAATGCAGAATTCTAACGGAAAAGGTAGGAAGGGTTAAATGGAATTCAAGTGCTTCAAGATCCTAGCATTGTCTGGAAAGTGGTATAGTACTAATTTATAGTAGACATTATAAATCAAGAATGCATGTTGTAATCCATAACCACTGAAAGAACTGTTTTGCCAAGCAAAAAATTAATAGAAAAACACTTGACAATATGGGCCTGGGGAAAGATTTCATGAAGACTTCTGGGGCAATTGGAATAACAACAAAAATGAACAAATGGGACTTAATTAAACTGAAAAGTTCTGTACAGCAAAGGAAACAAAAACCAAAGCAAATAGACAACCTTCAGAATGGGAAAAGATTTTTCCATTTTATGAGTTGGACAAAAGCTTGATAACTAGGATTTACAGAGAACTGAAATTCATCAACAAAAAAGAAGGAAACAATCCCATATGTCACTGGGCAAGAGACATGAATAGGACCTCTCTAAAGAAGACAGATGAGGCTCGGCGCCTGTGGCTCAAGTGGCTAAGGCGCCAGCCACGTACACCTAAGGTGGCGGGTTTGAATCCCCAGCCCAGGCCGCCAAACAACAATGATGGCTGCAACCAAAAAAAAAATGGCCTGGCATTGTGGCGGGCGCCCATGGTCCCAGCTACTTGGGAGGCTGAGGCAGGAGACTTGCTTAAGCCCAGGAGTTAGAGGTTGCTGTGAGCTTAGATGCCAGGGCACTCTACCCAGGGGGACAGCTTGAGGCTCTGTCTCAAAAAAAAAAAAGACAGATGAATGGCTAACATGTGTTAAGCAGTCTGTATCTCAGTTGTAATCTTTGCCCCAAGTGTCTGTGAGTTGTTTGTCAGCCTTGCAACCTGAACAGTGTTAGCTGCTTTTCAGCTCTGGGTGAACTCTTGACTAGGTGAGAAACAAAGGCTAGTGCTTTGCATTACTCCTTCAGGTAATCCCTAGGCCAGTTAGAAGAAACACAAATCTTTTTTTAGTCAGATCTGCTGGCAGGTCGCAGTGGTTCATGCCTGTTATCCTAGCACTGTGGGAGGTCAAGGCAGGTGGATCGAATGAGCTCTGGAGTTCCAGACCAGCCTGAGCAATAGTGAGATCCTATTTCTACTAAAAATAGAAAAACTAGCCAGGTGTCATGATAGGCACTTGTAGTCACAACTCAGGAGGGTGAGGCAAGAGAATCACTTGAACACAGGAGTTTGAGGTTGCTGTGAGCTATGATGCCATGGCACTCTACTCAGAGCACAGAGTGAGACTTTGCCTAAAAGAAAAAAAAAAAAGATCGGCTCTGCTCCCTTAAGGATCAAGCTCCGGACTGGGAATGCAGGCTGCTGTCTTGGACAAGAAAAAAATGCTACAGAGCTTTCTAAATAATTTTGAGTTTCCTTTCTCTTGTTTAACTTCATCAGTTGATATAAAACTTTGACTGTTTTCCAGAGTTCGGACAAAGTTGCTTTTAAGAATTTTTGCTTAGGCTTGGCACCTGTGCTCAGTGGTTAGGGTGCTGGCCACATATGCCAGGGCGAGTGGTTTCAAACCTGGGCTGGGCCTGCTAAACAATGACAACAACAACACAACAACAAAAATAGCTGGGCATTGTGCGGGCACCTGTAGTCCCAGCTACTTGAGAGGCCAAGGCAAGAGAATCGCTTGAAGCCAAAAGTTTGAGGTTGCTGTGAGCTGTGACACTATGGCACTCTACCAAGGATGACAAAGTGAGACTCAGTCTCAAAAAAAAGAAGAATTTTTGCCTAATTTTTTTTGTTTCTCTGATGGAACTGGCCCTTGGATCTGCTATTCTACCATTTTCATTGATATCATTGTTTGTTTAATGATGAAAAACATTACTTATAAGAGATGAAGGGATCCCTAAATGATTCTAAGCAAGAGAGAATACCATGAAACACACACACTTGAGAAAGATCACCTTATTTTTCTGGAAAATGGTCTCTCCATGACCAACCTTCCCTATATATATTACTAAAATTAAGTATCTTTGCAGATTCTTATCAAATTTTTACATGATAATCTGACTTAAAATATTAGTTATGTAGGAAAATCACTTTGGGAGCTTGAAGGAAGGGTGTTCCTTGAAATAATAAATATTTCTTCAGATCAGCTGCACACTTTGTGAAAGAGCTCCTTAAGATGTGGGCAGCTACAAGGAGTATGCCCCAATGTGAGTAGCAGCATTGATTTGTTTATTGACTGTGGGGGGAGCAGCTAGATTTGGGTGATTATGTTAACCCTTTTTGCTTTAGCAGCCAAGGGAACCACAGGAATTGCATTTTTGTGAATGTATTTTATGTTCTACCTCTATTTTCTACTGTTTGGTGAAAGACATATTTTGTTGATTGTAACATATACATTTTTTAATCTTTAATAGTGACAAAAATGAGATGCATCTTACAATTATTAAGATTGATAGTATTTATCTTAGTGATAAGTAATTTAGTGATACATTTCATAATTGATACTGTCTTAGATTTTATGAACTATTAAGTGTTTTAGCTGGTTTTATGCATTTTTACAAAGCACTTCAAATCCTTTTTGGAACGTTGATGTGTAAATAGAAATAAATGCATTGATTCTGATTATGCCTCCGTCATTCTTAGCCTAGATCCCTGAAAAAGCAAATTAGACATGGTTTTTCTTTCTTCTGAATTTTCCATTTTAATTTAAACCTTGCAAGGTATTAGAATCAGTTCTTTATGGGAGATAGAAAATAGGAATTGAATGGCTCTCTGGGCAAGTTATACTTAATGTAATAGCCCTAGAATTCTCAGCCTCTGCCCTCTCTGATTACCAATCTCATCTGGCTGTTGGCACAGGAGATACTAGAGTTCAAAGCCCTAGTTAGCCAGTTTTGCTGAAAGAAAAAAAAAATTGATTTTTTTCCTTTGTCTGGCCTATTTGAAACACGGGTCTGGACTGATGCCTTGCCTAAACCATTACTTGTGCACCTGCACACTGTAAAGGGAAACTGAAATCTTTGCCGCATTTCGCTGTGAGGGTCAGACCACAAAACACAGAGGAATGCAATCAGAGTCCAGCTGCAGTGCACCCCTTATGTGCCGCACTTCTTTCACTAAGGACTGCAAGTAGGTTTTAAAGTGATTTTTGAAAGGAAATTCATTAGTCATTGTTACTGTGCTACTTAACTGTCTGGTAGATAATACATTCAGAATGGATTAGTGAAACCATCCTTGAGTCAGCCTATCTGGTCAGCACATATGGCTTTTTCAAGCCCTCAAAAGATATCTGACTTTTTTTTTTTTGTTTTATTCTGAGAAGGAGAAATAGAGGGTGGTATAATTGGCAGGCATTTCTGAAACTTCCTGGCCTATTTACGACAAGACTTTTATGGAGCTCTAAGTGATGGTCAGCTGTTTTTTATAGTGGAATTATTAGAACCTAGAGAAATACTAATGCTGTTTTCCCCATTTCCTTGATTTTGTGTACTTAAGTTCATTACTGTGGAGGATCTTGACCAAACCCCAGGAGTTGCCCTTTCTACCTGATTGATTCTGGTTTCTTTTAGAGACAAAATTTCTAAAGTACAAAGAAATTGCAGTGTGTCCAAAAATCAGATAATATTGGGCCAAGATCATAGTCATTGCATGTGGATCTGATTCACATGAGAGTGGAATGGCCTGTTTTAATGATCTGCCACCTTTTTTGTGACCAAGTGCATAACGCAGTCATGAATCCTTATATATAAAGGGGCTGACCAGACAAATCCTCAAGTCTTGTCACCTGAGTCTTTTGTTTTTCTTACAGCCACGTAGACAGGTCTAGAGGTTTCTGGGTCTTCCCTGTCTGCAAAACTAGATTGCATTTTACCAGCAGGGAAGAGACAGGGTTTGCAGAGTAGCAGTGAGCAGACTGATTCCTTTTCTCTGTATCCTGTTTCCTGGCCTGGCCATACTGACTTGTTAAATAAATGGATGAGAATTTTTTTCTAATGACATCTTCTTAAAACAATTAAAATATCTTGAACTTTATTTCTATAACTATTAAAATTTTCCCTGAAATAGGGACTGGCAGCTGGGGTTTTGTTGGTAGAAAGTCTGTATTGAAAATATAAATGAAGATTCCAGAGCTCTAGTTTTTAGACTGCTGTGATTCTGACTTTTCTTTTCTGTTATTACGTGTTTCAGGCATACTACACTATACACCTGTGGACAGTACTTTATATTAAGGATTATGTATTCCTTCCTATAAAAATTCTCAGCTTCTGTTTGTTAATCAGGCTATTTTACAGCAAAATTCAGAAATGATTTCCATTTCACTAAATTAGCATCTGTTTGCTTTCACAGCATCCAATTAAATCTGAGGGCCTCCTTCCGGAAGTGGGAGGTTTTTCACATGGTGCTTAGGCTTAAGTGCTATGGCTGTAATTTTCAACTCTCTACTGTATTTCTTATAAATTAGAACATTTCTCAAACCCTTTTCTCATCATTTTATTATAGATTGTTGCTCAGATGTTGGCATTTAGAGTACTTGGTAGACCTAGACCCAGACCTTTAAATTGAACAATGGATGAATGTGATGACCTGAGGCAGTGAAAAAGGGTAGAACAAATGCTTTGGTTTTCTGTTTTTCCTTGCTATGGAACTTCAAAATCAAACAGATATTTTTCGAGATGACTAACATTGCTAAAATGAATGAAATTATTAGTGCTATTGGATTTCCCACCTGGTTATAGGAATTTGACCAGAGAAATCTTTGTTGATGTGAAAAGTTTTTACTATGTCTCTAGTTGAACTCTCCATAATTTACCTAATAGTACTCTATGAAACAGATATAGAGGTGAAATAAAAGTGTCCATGCAGAATTGTAGACTTTCTGTGTTTTCAAAGCAGGCAGAATATTATTATATCATCTGATTGAAACTTTTGTTTCACAAATAGAGAAACAATTTGAAAGATGAAGTTAACTAAAGTTAACTAAACATACACTTTAATGGCCCCTAAGGAGGGGCAAGCTCAGAAGACAGTGTTGGATTTTAATTATAGTACTTTTAAAGCAAACATACAGGAGATCGAAGAGAGTGTTTATCAAAATGGGTCTGTGTTTAAGAGACTGAAATGCTCCTTTCCCTCATTTAGAGAAGGCAGCCTTATAAAAAAATGCCTTGTTGTGAATCACTTTATGTTAAGCAGAGTCACTATGTTAAGTTTTTCCAGAAAATGTTAATTATTTAAGTCACTTTTATCAGTTGTCACTTGACATTTATTTTTTCCCAAAATTCCTTCTTTCTTTTCTTGCCTCAAATTATTTAAACTTGATGTTTGTTTTTTATTTCTAACTATGTAAGACTCTGGAATCATGTTGGCTTCCCCTCTGACTACTGAGTGACTGTGAAAGTATTCTCCTCTCGGAGTCTTCCTTCTCTTAGCTAAAACTATGTCATTATGCCACTAAGTTTTTAAGTTGACCAAATGAAGCACAGTGCTTTAGCATAAGGAAGATATGTAACAACATTTTACAACTACTATTACGTATACACTGACCTTTTCAACAGGAATTCCAGGCAACCATCTAAGTTTTTATTAATTCTAGGAGCCATAAAGAAGGATGACCCTCAGAAAAGGTTAATGAAAATTCAAAAGGCAGTCTAGTGACAAAGTGCTGTTACAAGGCTGAGATATATTATTTTTGCCAATGGCATAAATGCAGAAGATCAGTGAAGTTCCCCAGAGTGCAAAGGTTAAAAAACCGTTGTAGATCTGAAGGCCTGTCTCTTTTATATGCATGCCTCATTTTATCATCCTTTGCAGATACTGCATTTTCAACAAATTGAAGGTTTGTGTACGCCTTGCCTCAGGCAAGTCTGTTTGTACCGTTTTTTTTAAACAGCGCATGCTCACTTGTGTCTCTGTATCTCTTTCATAATTACAGTATTATGACTATTACTGATCTGTGATCAGTAATCTTTGATGTTACCATTGTAATTGTTTGGGATGCCACAAATCACACCCATGTAAGATAGCAAATTTAATAAACAGTGTACAAATTATGTGCTGTAAATTGCTCTACTCACTAGGCCTTCCCCCATCTCTTCACTTCTCCTTGGGCTTTTATATTCCCTGAGACACAACAATATTAGAATTAGACAAATTAATAACCCTAAAGTGGCCTCTTAAGTATTCAAGTGAAAGAAAGAGTCCCACATCTCCCAATTTAAATCAAAAGCTAGAAATAATTAGCTTAGTGAGAAAGGCATGTTGAAAGCTGAGGTCAACTGAAAGCTAGGCCTCTTGTGCCAAAGAGTTAGCCAGATTATGAGTGCAAAGGAAAAGTTCTTGAAGGAAATGAAAAGCATGACTCTAGTGAGTACTAGAGCATCAGTCCAGTGGGACTCCAGTGAATACAGCCTTATTGCTAACAGGGAGAGGTTTTAGTGGTCTGGATAGAACATCAAAGCAGCTCCAATATTCCTTTATGCCAAGGCCTAATATAATATGATGGTGAGGAAGCTGCAGAAGAAAAGTTGGAAGCTGCCAGAGATTGGTTCTTGAGGTTTAAGAAAGAAGCTATAAAGAACATAAAGATGTAAGGTGAGCAGCAAGTAGTGCTGATGTAGAAGCTGTAGCAAGTTATCTGGAAGATCTAGCTAAGATATTCATGAACTGGCTACACTAAACAACAGGTTTTTAGTGTAGATGGAATACCTTCTATTGGAAGAAGATGCCATCTAGGACTTTCATAGCTGGAGAGAAGTCAATGCCTGGCTTCAAAGGACAGACTGACTCTTTTGTTAAGAGCTAATGCAGGTGCTGACTTTAAGTTAAAGCCCAGTGCTCATTTAGAGCAAAACTCCTAGAATTCTTAAGAATTTTGGTAAATCTATTCTGCCTGTGCTCTATTATTAGAACAGCAACATCTGGATGACAGCACATCTGTTAACAGCATAGCTTACTGAACATTTTAAACCCCCTGTTGAGACCCACTGTTTAAAATATTACTGTTCAGCCAGGAGCGGTCACTCATGCCTATAATCTTAACACTTGGAGAGGCTGAGGTGCATGGGTTGCTTGAACTCGGGAATTCAAGACCACTGAGCAAGAGTGAGGCCTCATCTCTAAAAAATAGCTAGGCGTTGTGGTGGGCATCTGTAATACCAGCTACTTACTTGGGAGGCTGAGGCAAGAGGATCGCTTGAGCCCAAGAGTTTGAGGTTGCTGTCAGCTATGATACCATGGAACTCTACCCAAGGGGAAAAAGTAAGACTCTGTCTCAAAAAATATATGTATATAATGGTGTTCATTGGCATTGCACCTGGTCACCCAAGACCACTAATAGAGATAGATAGAGAAGGATATTAAAGTTGTTTTCATTCCTGCTAACACAACATCTGTTCTGCAGCCCATGGATCAAGGCATAACTTCAACTTTCAAGTCTTTTAAGAAATACATTCTGTAAGGCTATACTGCCATAGATAATGATTCCTACGACAGATTTGGACAAAGTCAATTGAAAACCTTCTGGAAAGGATTCACCATGTAGATGCCATTCATAGCATTCATGATACATGGAAGGAGGTCAAAATATCAACACTAACAGAAGTTTGGAAGAAATTGATTTCAAACCTCTTGGGTGACTTAGAGGGGTTTAAGATTTCAGTGAGGGAAATAGCAATCTCATGATAAAACTTCAGTAGATGAAGAGTTGCTTCTTATGGATGAACAGAGAAAATGGTTTCTTGAGATAGAATCTATTCCTGTTGAAAATTATGTGAACATCACTGAAATGGCAACAACAGATTTAGAATATTACATAAACTTCAGAATTGACTCCAATTTTGAAAGAAGTTCTGTTGTGAATAAAATACTGTCAAACAGCATAGGATGGTATAGAGAAATCCTTCAAGAAAGGAAGACGCGATTGATACAGCCAACTTTGTTTTCTTACTTTAAGAAATTGCCACGGCCACTCCAGCCTTCAGTAATCACCACCATGATTAGTCAGCAGCCATCAGCATCAACACAAGACCCCTCACAAGCAAAAGGATTACAACTCACTGCAGGCTCTTATGATCCTTAGCTTTTGGGGGGAATAAAGTATTTTCCTTTTGGAGACATACTCTCACTTTGTCACCTTCTGTGGAGCGCTGAGGCATCATAGCTCACAGCAACCTCAAACTCTTGGGTTCAAGTCATCCTCTTGCCTTAGCCTCCCAAGTAGCTGGGACTACATGCACCCACCACAATGCCCAGCCAGTTTTTTTTTAAAGATGGGTCTCGCTCTCACTCAGGCTGGTCTCAAACTCCTGAGCTCAAGCAAGCCACCCACATTGGCCTCCCAGAGTGCTAGGATTATAGGTGTCATCCACCACACCGGACTGGAATAAAGTATTTTTAATTAAGATATGTGCATTTGTTAGACATATACTATTTCTCATTTTAAAGACTACAGTATAGTGTAAACATAACTTTTATGTGCACTGGGAAATCAAGAAATTTGTGTGACTCATTTGTTGTGATGTTCACGTTTTTGCAGTACTCTTAAAAACAAACTCACTGTGAGTGCAGTGGCGTCATCATAGCTCACTGCAACCTGAAACTCTTGAGCTCAAGTGATCCTCCTGGCTTAGCCTCCCAAGTAGTTGGGACTCCAGGCACATGCCACCACACTGCAAATTTTTTTTGGTAGAGACCAGGTCTTGCTCTTACTCACACTGGTCTCAAACTCCTACCCTCAAGTGATCTTTCCACCTCAGCTTCCCAGAGGTCTAGGATTACTGGGCTGTGACACCTGGCCTGAAGTCCTTATTCTTAAAAAGAGTTCAGGGTATGTTCAAACTAAATAGTTCCCATCCTGGCCTACTACTTGCTTTGTTTACTCTTATACCCCATCCCCTCCTAGTTTATAGTCTGCACTTAATAGTCAAACTGAACAATTGGTTGTTTTCCAAATACATCACATTATTTCCTATCTTGATACTCATTGTCCATGCTGTTTATCTGGAATGCCTTCCCTAGCCATCACTAGAATCAAAACTATAGCTGTGCATAAAGCCCTTCCCTTATTATCTAAGACTTTCCTCATAAGCTCTTTCTTGTTTTCCCATCGTTTGGTAAACTCTTGGTCTTTTATAGTCCTGTGAACAACTCTTATGATACATGTTATCTGAGAAATGAGGTGCTTTTATACATACTCTTATTTAATTTTTACAACAGCCCAGTTCAACAGTGCAAGTGGTATAGCTGAGTTGTCTTACTGTCTGAAATATTTCCAGTGCAGAATCTATATCTTGCTCAGGATTAAACTTTCCATACCTTGTAGAAAGACTTACATTGTGTAGACAGTAAGGCTTCTTAAACTGAACTAGGAGAGCCAAAGAGATGTTCAGTTTTTGTGAATGCTATTAGGTAATCTGACACTCCACACTGTGGCCCCCAGTTTTAACTCTAGACGCTCTGGTCAGGATAGGCATTATTTCAGAATCCCTTAAGACCATGGCAAGCTATTAACTTCTGTGCTTGTTGTAATCCAAGGCACAGGCATGAGCGCTGTTGGGCTGTGTTTAGGAATGAGAGCAAAGAGCACATTTTAAAATGAGGGATCCCCATGGAAATTCAGGCAAGAGAGATCAACAAAATAAAAATGCAGAAGGTGGTTGCTGGGTGAGACAGGAAATGAACACCTTGTGAAGATTAGGCATTCCACTGAGAGAGAGGAAATGTGGAAAATGAGTCAAAAGTAATTGTGCAGCCATTTCATCACTGACACTTGGAGGTATATTGTTGTGTGTGTTGTTTTTAATGAAGTGTGCTTTTATAGCGCTGATGTTATTATCTGGATGAGAAAGTCTTCTCTAGTATTATTGTCATCTCAGCTTTCTGCAACCAACTAAATTAAAATACAGTAATGGAATGGGACAGTGGGATAAGAAAGAAAACAGATGACTCTGACATGTAACCCCAACCTAAACTTACAGCTTTTCTAGTTTTCAATATACTGAAATCAGAATAGAGGTCAGTATAATGCTTGGGGGGATGGGACAGAAGAATAATATTTTTAGTTAATAGTGGGCTATGTCATGAGTTCAGTGTTACATTATTAGAATATATGAGATCAGTGTTTGTGACCAAAAGGTCCCCAGAGCATCACTGAGCTCTCCAGTTAGTTCACGGACTGGACTTTTGTAGTCTTTTAATATTTATCATGTGACGCATAGAAACTTTGTGTTATTATATGAATTAATCATTTGCTTTCATAAATAGGACTTTATTTTATTTATGTTACATTGAAAGTAGCGCTCTTCTTTCCTTTGACTTTTATATGCTTGTTTTTTGAGAGGTAGGCAAAGAATGGGGGAGAGGAGGGTAATTATATTAAGCCAAAGAGTTTTTAGTAGGTGATTTATGGATATTTTAGTTTTCTGAAAAAATAAATAATGGAAAGGGTAAGAAAATTATTATAGGTAGAGGTGAAATTATTTTAACTTTCCAAAGCATCTTTATTGTAATTTTCTAAGGATTACAGCATCCTAGATACAAATACATGTCATTCTTTTATACAGATAATTCTATTAACTGCTGTTTTTATACTACTACCCTAGATAATTTACAGTTAATAAGGTTGATTATCAAAAGTAATTTCTGAATCACATTAAATGATCAATTCATTTTAACAGTTGTTTTCTTCTTTAATTCCTTGAAAATGAAAAACTGATATTGTATTTAATTCACATATAGTTAAGTCACAAGAACTTTAACTTACAGGAGAGTTACATCTCAAGAACGTCATCCACGTATTGAAAACTAGTACATTACCCAAGATGCTGGTCTTGGGTAAAATTACTCAGCTTCTAAACTGGCATCAGACATGGACAGCAAGACAGCAGTTATTCTCAGTGTAATAAGGGCCATGTTAGATATAATGTTAAAACAGGTACTGTGATCACTCACCTGATTTTTGATTCTTCTAAAGGTGCTTCCTTGCATGAATAGTAGTAGTTGAATATGGCATTTATGTGGAAGGATGATCGCTAGACAGAGGTTTCCTTTTGACCAACCTATTCTGCCCCACCCCAGCAAGGGTCATGTTGGAGATCTGCTCAGGGTAAGGTTGGAGGTAGCCAGCAAAGGCATACTTGAGGATGTGGCCCCTAAACATCTGAGCTGCTAAGTTTGCAATGAGATTAGGAGCTGTCTAAGCAAAGGCTAGATGGAATAGAAGGACACATACCCTGGCACGAAACAGATATCCCACCATCCATGGGCCAAAACTTCAGTTTTTCACCCTGACCCACGCGTGAATTTACTTTAAGTTGCTCAGCACTTTATATTTAGGCTTAGATTAAAAGGAGGATAAGTCTATAGATTAAAAGAAGGATAAGTTTATAATTTAATCCTTTATCTATGTAAATACTAAAATTGCTTCCATCTCTTCTCAGCCTTTAGACTAAGATCAAGTGTAGTCTCATCACTTTAAATTTGTTTCCAACAATTATTAGTTTTAAGTGATAAATATGAAATATATATATTTGAAGCATATAGATAGGAATGTATCTTTCATATGTTTTGGATCATAAATAGTTATGATAAACATGTGACTAATTTGGCATAAACATAGAGTTACTTGCACATATAACTAACAGAAATAAACTATATTGGCTTTTAAATAGTAGTAATTATATAGTCTGACTTAGGAAAGAAAAAACTGTGGCTTTCTCATTTCACTCTTTTTTTTATTGTATTTTTTAAAATTACTTTTTATTAAATCATAACTTTGTACATTGATGCATTTATGGGGTTCAGGGTACTGCTTCGATACACAATGTGAAATTCTTATAATAAACTAAGTAATACCTCCATCACAATTATACTCATTTCTTAATAGTTTTGAAATGTACCATTGCATCATGCACATTAGGTGAGGTCCCCCCTCCCCTCCCCCTTCTCTCGCTCCTCTTCCCTTCCACTTTCTGGACTATAGTTATGCTTTGCCATTCATGTGAGTGTGTAGGTGGTTATATAACTCATTTCACTCTTGAAAGAACTAGCATCAGACACATCTCGAATCAGTTTGTTCCACCTCCCTAGCCTCAATAGACTCATCTGAAAAACAAAGATAGTGACTTCACAGACATGTGGGGCATAAAAGAACTTATGTGAAACGATCTTTGCATATGATAGTCACTCAGTAAATACTTCTACACAGAATAAATGAACATTGTCACACATTATTTTTTTCTTTTCTAGCTGAATTTTTAAATCTTATTCCGGTAGAAATGAGATACATAAGTGTTTGGAATTTAAAAGTCCTTGGCTTTGAATTTAGAAAGGATTTCTTAAATCACAGAAACACACAGACCACAATATGAGAAATGGTCCATAAGTTTGATTTTATTTAAGAAAAAACAAACTTGCTTATACCAAAATAAATAAATAAATAAATAAATAAACAAAATGAAAAGGAAAATTTGTAGTACATTGACTAATCATGGGTCAGGATCTAGAATACGTTTTTTAAAGTTTTATATACCAATAAGTAAAACAGTAATCAACTAAACAGAAATATGAACATAGTAGACAAAGAAGTTAATTATAGAAAAACAAAGTCTAAGATGCTTAATAACATAAGAAAAATACGCAGCTTCACTACTGATCAGGAAAGTAAAACCAGAAGGAGATACTATCATATCTGTCGAAGTGGCCAAAATTAGAATGTCTATTTAATACCAAATTTAGTGAGCAAATAGAAAAAAAGAAACCCTAATCCTTTGCTTGTAGGAATTTTAATTAGTTATTCTACTTACTAGAGAAATTTGACAATACAATTAAATCTGTACAAACTTTATTCAATCTAACAACCCATCTTTGGACTCTTAAATAGCTTTTATATATCTGTATTCTACCAATATTGTGACCATATTATATAGATTTTAATCAAATTATCTCTTAGTTAACTGTGTTCTTCTGTTTTTGAATTATTCACAGTTATATAGCTAACATTTAATTTTTTAAAGAGGTTCTATCCTTTTGTACTATATAGCTTTCAAGCCTTTATTTCTGTGCAATATTATTTTATTTGACATTGTTTAAAAGCTACTTTGTTTTAGGGCTACATGCATGTTTCTCTGTACATAGCTTCTGTCTTGTTAACATTAAGAGTTGATGTGAGTGGTTACTTTTCTCCTAATTTGTATCATTTTCATATACTACTACTTAGTTCTTATATTGGTTTTAAATTTATAGTAGCGGTTCTCCATATTTCCTTTTGAGAAAGATTTGTGTTAAAAATGCCTAGAATTTTTAGTGCTATTCACTTATATTATTGGAGACCTTTTAAAAAGATTTACAAAAGAATTCATTCTCCCCACGATGCTTGTTAGTAACTCCCATTAATATAAATGATGGCTCCCAGGTTCCCAGGTTCATGGTGTGGAGAGTCCAGTGATGAAATGCTAGAAGTGTTAACTGTAGTTAGTTATAGGAATTTACTGTTGTAAGTTAATTAAACACACCAATAAGCAACTGAAGCATTTTATTATTTTAATCTGTATAAATATAAAGTCAGTAAGCTAATGAGAAGTGGCAGGTTTCTTGGAGTTTGATTGACACCTGCTTAAATTCTTAAATGTGTAGATGAATTTACTGAGACAACTTTTGTTGTAAGATATTTCATACAAAGAATATTTATTTTTGAGGATGTATTGCATAATTTTGTCATTTCCAACTTTAAAAAATTAGTTCAAGAAGAAAAACTTTGTAGAAAGCTATCTCCTCATAGTGAATATGCTGAATAATATTCTGTGTGAGAAGTACAAGAATTCTTTATTATAGCCTGATTTCTGTATTTGTGGCTTCTCGATAAATCACAAAGAAGGATTCATAAGACAGTTGAAAGGGAATTTGGTAAATAGCATATTATTTTTCCTCAGTGATTCCTGAGGGAAAATGATAAGTAGTATTTCTTTCTGAGGGGAGGCAAGTTGTCACATTTCATTAAAAGAAATTTTCTTTCCCATTTCGTATCATTTTTATCAGAGCCTGCACAATCTTCTTAGTGTGCTATTTGGAATAGACACTTAACTCAATTTTTTATTTTTAAATGCTAATTAAAATCTAGGCTAATGGTATAGGAATTATAAATTTTGTGTATTTATCAAATGTTTAATTGGCCCATACTGTGTGACAGATACTGGTCAAGGTCTTTGTGATTCGGTAATGAATAGTAACAATTAAAATTATTTTTATTTTCTCTCCTTACAATAAACGGTCAGTTTAAAATCAATTCTGTAAATACTACTGGATGTCTACCATATGTATAGATTTTATGCTAGGTGTTTTTACAGAGTAGACTGAGAAAGTGAGCATGTTATCAAAGCTTATTATTCAGTTACAGAGATTTAAAAAATCATCTTTCATCGTGCCTCTTATTCAGTTACATTCCTTTCTTTACCTGGCACCCCTATGTCCTGTGAACACATTGCATTGCTCTCCCCAATGGCAGAAGTACACTGTGATTTTCGGCAGAGAAAGATACGGTCTTTTTAGGACCAGACCCAAGTGACAATTTGTCATTAAGAGTAAAAGCCCATAACTTACTAGAAAGTACTTTCTAAAGTTTTAGGGCCAACCTAAAAATTACTTTGCTGAGAATATCTAATTAATGCCCACTGCTTAAAAATATGGTAAATCAAGACCTATTTGTTGGTTTGGCACCTATAGCTCAAGCAGCTAAGGGGCCAGCCACATACACCAGAGCTGGTGGGTTCAAATCCAGCCCGGGCCTGCCAAACAACAGTGACAACTACAATCAAAAAATAGCCAGGCATTGTGGCGGGCACCTGTAGTCCCAGCTACCTGGGAGGCCAAGGCAAGAAAATTGCTTAAGCACAGGAGTTGGAGGTTGCTGTGAGCTGTGATGCCATGGTACTCTACCCAGGGAAGACCTATTTGTTTGACAAGATTGAAGCAGAACAGGCTCAGCACGCATAGCACAGTGGTTATAGTGTCAGCCACATACACCAAGGGTAGTGGGTTCAAACCTGGCCCAGGGCAGCTAAACAACGACAACTGCAATAAAAAATAACCAGGCATTGTGGCAGGCCCTGTAGTCCCAGCTACTTGGGAGGCTGAGGCAAGAGAGTCACTTACGCCCAAGAGTTTGAGGTTGCTGGGAGCTGTGACACCACGGCACTCTATCAAGGGCGTCATAGTGAGAATCTGTCTTGGAGAAAAAAAAAAAGATTGAAGCAGAACAGTAGTGTTTATCCACCCATATCTAGCCAATGAAATAAAAGCCTAAAATACTAAATTAGAAATGCCATGGTTCACTGTCACAAGTTTCACACATAGGTATGTATTTAAAAAATTGTGGGACATGGAAGATGATTAAGAGATGTCAACATCTATCTAATAGGAATCCTAGAAATAAAGAGGGAATGGCAAAGAAGAAATATTCAAAAAGTAATGGCTGAGTTTAAAAATGCAGACAGGGGTGGGCATGGTGGCTTACACATGTAATCTTAGCACTCTGGGAGACTGAGGCGGGTGGATAGCTCATGAGTTCAAGACTCGCCTGAGCAAAAAATGAGACCCCATCTCTACTAAAAACAGAAAAACTGAGACAAGAGGATCGCTTGAGCCTAACAGTTGGAAGTTCCTGTGAGCTATGACGCCATGGCACTCTAACCCGGGTGACAGCTTGGGATTCTGTCTCAGAAAAAATTAAAAAAATAAAAATGCTGACAATATTAAGAACAAAAAAGAAGAGAGATACAAAGCAGAGGTTGAAAAATCATACACACATACTGTGAACAATTTTTAAAAGGTAACTGGAATGGCCTTTAAAAAAATAAATATAAAATAACTAAATTGACGTGCACACTCCCATGGGAAAACTTACTAGGATCTGTTTCCTGAGTATGGTAGCGTGGGTATCTTGACCAATACTAAAACTGCTGGAGAAAAAAGAATTTAATATATTGATTTGTTAACAAGAAAATAAAAAATACTTATGTCAAAAACTGAGTAAAAGCCAAGAACCTAGAGAGATAAGGTGAACACTGAAGCTAGCTTTTGCCTTGGAAGTATTTAACAAAGTGAATAAATGTGAATTTGGTAAAACAACTTGAATAGGACAACAGGAAAAATAAAAATTATAGACAAACTCATTTATGGACATAAATACAAGCATGCAAAACAAAATGTATGCAAGCTGAATCTGCCAGTTCAGGAATAAATCGATGGCTTATCATTAAAAACCTTTCCACATAACTCATCCATTAGCAGAGTAAGAGAAATATCATATCATCATTGCGTTGGATGCAAAAAAACTCAATGAAATTGAACACTTACATAGAAAGGAAATGCAGGTTTTGATTAGGAGCATAAACTCTGAAACCAGGTGACCTGAGTTTAAATCTAGGCCGTTATTTAGTATGTATTATAGGCAGAATTTGAAACATCACTTAAGATTCCCATTATTGTGTTGTAAATGCCTTGGATATATCTTTTCCTTCAATGTGAATAAGACTTGGGAACATACAGTCAGCCTTCTAAATGTGCTGATTCAGCTAACCACAGATTAAAAATATTAAAATGATAAAAAGTAACAATACAACATTAAAATAAATTAAAAAACAAAGTATAACAGGTGTTTCTATAGTATTTACATCATATTAGGTATACTAAATAATGTAGAGATGATTTGTATACAGAAGAATATACACAGATTATATGCAAATATTATATCATTATTATATCAAGGACTTGAGCATCCTCAGATTTTGGTATCCACGGGGGTCCTGGAACTAATCCTCCACAGAAACCAAGGGACAACTCTAATAGGATTGTACTCCTATAATTGCGTAAAATCCTTATCATTTGACTTTGAGTTAACATAAAGGAGGATTATCTGACCAAATCAAGTGAGCCCTTGAGAGCCAAGAGGTAGTAGCAGATATTCTGCTAGCCTATAAGAAAACAAACAGCCATGCTACAAACCGTTTATGGAGGGGACCATGTGGCTAGGGCCTGAGGATGGCTTCTGAGAGCTAAGACTGAAATATGGCTGATAGCAAAGTCTAGCTCAGCACTACAACAAGAAGAACTAAATTCTTCTGGTAACCCAGCTGAGCCTGGAAAATGATCCTGAGCCGCACATGAGACCACAGCCTGGCTGACATCTTCATTTCAGAGCAGAGAACCCAGCAATGCTTTGCCTGGACTTCTGACCTATAGAAACTATGAGGTAGTAAATGGGTAGGTATTATTTTAAGCTGTTAAATTTATTTTATGTTTTTAAAGCAGTAATAGACAACCAATACAGTGTTTGATGTAAAAATCAATATGTTGACTTTGGACCAGCTACTTGACCTCCCTATGCTTTGCTTTCAATGTTAAGTAGAGAGAATAACAGTACCCACTTCATAGGGAGTCTGGGTGTGTTAAGTGAGTCAATACGTGTAAAATATATGTGGCCCAAATGTTAGCCGCACTCATTAAAAAAATTATTTGCCAAGTAGAAAATGAAGGGAATTCCCTTAAAATGCTAGGTTATCACAAACTTACAGACAGCATTAGTGAAACTTTAATAAGTATTCCCACTTAATAGTGAAACTTTATTAAGTATTCCCATTAAGGGTAGAAAGCAGATAAGGATGCCAGATATTAGCTTAGCAATTAAACATTGTAATTGAGATCCTGGCCAATATAATTATATGATAAAAGAGATGGAGTGTAAATATTTGAAAAAAGGAACACACTGTCTTTACAGATGTGAATGCTATATGTACAAGACGCGAGGGAATTTGAAACCATTAGAATTAGAAAATCATATGTTTTTGGATATAAGATGAATAGGAATTATCATCCTATTCATTCCAATCCCAGTTAGATTCTATACACTGGCATTAACCAAATTGGAAATGTGTACAGTATCAACATAAGTACTTAATAATATGTTTAATACAAATAATAAAAGACTTTTAGGAAAAATACAAAGCATCATAAAGATGATAATGAAAGACAAAAGATCGGAGTTAAATCATTGTACTCACATACATACCTTATTTAGCTATGGCTTATGCTACTCTGTTTTGTCGTAACACTGTTTGTAATAGTCTTCTTTAAATTTGTGTTTGAATTTGAAGTAATCCATTGCAGTATATTTTAAATCTCTTTTCTTCCATGCATTATCAGGTGATCTCTGCCAATAACCAAATAGAAGGCTTTGGCCTATAATGGCTAAGTGAAAGGATGGGAATAGCAACATTAGATCTGCAACAGAGAATAGAGGGAGTATGATACCCGGAGTTCTAAAACACAAGTGTTAAAATGGAGGCAGTAAGAAAACATAGGATAACAGGCAAGGAGAATTTGGTAGAAGTTATTTGACACTAACAGGAATATCAAACATATTCTTGCAACCCTAGGAAAATTAGCCAATTATATAGGAAACAAGTTTGACCAAAAATAATAGGGTATCTGAATATTTCTTAGCCATGTTTTTGTCCAGAAAATCATGGAAAATCTCTTCTTTCTGTGAGATTCAATTAAAAAATTTCTTTTTATACATCAGCAAGTGATGGCTTTAGCACATAAATAGAAAAAAAGAAAAAGAAATGGAAAGGAAAAAGAAAATCTAGACTGTGTAATAACCCTTTTAGGCAAATGGTTAAGAGACAAACAGCATAATCAAAAAATTATTAAAGCATATTTAATTAATCAGGTTTCATTCAGGAAAGCAGAATTAATACGAATTTTATGGTATAAGAGATTTATTATAGGAGTAAGATCCTACACAATTGTGGGAGACGATCAGAGAAAAGCCACTAACTAGTTCTTCTGAGGCCAGAAAGCAGGAAGCACGGTACAGCTAGCTTCTGAGTGGAGCCCTACAGGAAAGCAAATAAAGACATCTTTGGAAAGCTGTTGCCCCTGCATCTGATAGTGGGACTGAAATCACTCTTGGTCAGCAGGGCCAGCAGGTGGGAACAAGAGCTCAGACGCAGGAAGGGAGCTCAGAGAACAAATGGTAGCGTGTGTTTGTCTCTTACTGTGTCTAACCACTGTGCCCTTCAAAGTGTAATGGCTGCTTCTTCACTTCAGTCTTCTAAATCTTACACAAATTTATCTTTTGTTCACCTCTAACCCAGATGCATGCAGGCAGTGGTATTCTGGGAAATAATTCCAGCTTAGCCTGGTTGACACAGTAAAAACCCACAGCCAATACGAATAGGCCTTCCACTGTAGTCTGATAACAGACAGATTATTGGCAACAATAGTAATCACTTAGAGAATTACAGTTGCTCTTGCCACCTTTCAGGTACTGTTCTAAGTTTTATACACACACACATGAATTGTCACAAAATCAAGTATAAGATTAATGCCATTATTATCTCCATTATATTGCTGTATAAACTGAGTCGCAGAGAATTCAAGAAATTTACTTCCTAAAGCAAAAAGACAACCTTTAGAATGGGAAAAGATATTTGCAGGGTATAAATCTGACAAAGGGTTGATAACTAGAATCGATGGAGAGTTCAAATTAATCAATGGAGAAAGAGCAAACAATCCCATCTACCACTGGGCAAGAGATATGAACAGAACCTTCTGTGATGAAGACAGGTGAATGGCTAATAAACATTTGAAAAAATGCTCATTGTCTCTCATCATCAGAGAAGTGCAAATCAAAATCACCCTTGGATACCACCTAACACCAGTGAGAATGGCCCACATCACAAAGTCTCAAAGCTGCAGATGCTGACAGAGAGAAGGGAACATTTTTATACTGTTGATGGGACTGCAAACTAATACAACCTTTTTGGAAGGAAGTATGGAGAATCCTCAAAGAATTCAAATTAGACCTCCCATTTGATGTTCTAAATCCCATTACTAGGCATCTACACAGAAGAAAATAAATCCTCTTATTGGAAGGTCATTTGCACTAGACTGTTTATCCCAGCTCAATTTACAATCAGCAAAATGTGGAAACAACCTAAATGCCCACCAATCCAAAACTGGATTAACAAGCTGTGGAATATATATACCATGGAATACTACTATTCAACTATTTAAAAAGATGGAGACTTTACATCTTTTGTATTAACTGGATGGAGTTGGAATACATTGTTCTTAGTAAAGTATCACAAGAATGGAGAAGCAAGAATCCAATGTACTCAATTCTAATATGAATCCAATGGACCATCTAATATATACTCACGTATGAGAAAAACTCAAAGCAATTCAAGGTAGGGGGCAGGAGAATGAGGGAAAAGGGTGGAGGGAGAAGAGGGAGCGGATGGAGTTGCTCCACTCAATGGGGACAATGTTAGGGTGTATGGTACACCTCTTAGAGGTGGGGCACAATTATAAGAGGGAGTTTACCTAACAAATGCAAACATAACCGAATTCTTTGTACCCTCAACCTGAAACCATAAAAACTTACAAACATGACCTACTATTAAAATACTTTGAGAAAAAAAAAAAAAAGAAGTTGTTTACTTCCAAGGCTGCATATTGTTCTCTAGGGTTAGTAGCTTCAATAACTTGGCAGAGTTTAGGCTTGGCGCCCATAGCACAGCGGTTATGGCATTAGCCACATACATGAGGCTGGTGAGTTTGAATCCGGCCCTGGCCAGCTAAACAACAATGACAACTGCAACAAAAAATAGCTGGGTGTTGTGGCAGGCGCTTGTAGTCCCAGCTGCTTGGGAGACTGAGGCAAGATAATCGCTTAAGCCCAAGAGTTTGAGGTTGCTGTGAACTGTGACAGCACGGCACTCTATTGAGGGCAATATAGTGAGACTCTGTCTCAAAAAACAAACAACAACAAAAAAAATGGCAGAGTTTTACTATGGTTTCTATCACATAGAGTTTTTAAGCATGACCCCTACAGAAATGTGCTCAAAAGCAGTGATATAAAGTAGTTAAATGTATTATTATTTATATTAGTGAAACCCTAAATAAAATTAGAAACAACCTAATCTCCTTTAGTAAAGAATGGAAAAATGAAATATGGAGTATCTTTCTTTTTAAGAGCTTTAAGAGCTAAGGTCTCACTGTGTCATCCAGGCTAGAGTACACTGGCTGTTTGCATAGTGCACTGCAGCTGCAAACTCCTGGACTCCAGCAGTTCTCCCACCTCAGCGACCTCAGTGGCTGGGACTATAAGATTTGTGTGATGCAGCCTGACTAGACACTTTTTTTTTTTTTTTTGAAGATGAGATCTCACTATGTTGCCCAGATTATAGGGCACACCGTTGCATCCAGCTCAAAAATGTGGAATACCCATAAGATAGAATACTAATTTGGGAGTTCAAAGGAACATATTAGATATGAATGTAGGCACAAATAGCTCTGAAAAAGTAATACAGAGTGAAAATTGCAGAATGATATGCATGGTTCACTACTTTTCTCTTTGATTTTTTTTTAAGTTTTTAAATTTTAAATTAATATGAGATTACAAATTTTTAGTTATATTGTTTTCAATTATAAGATAAGGTTCAAGTTGTTGAGCCCTTCACCTAGGAGGTGTGCTGAACACCCTTACATGATGCACAGTAGGTGTGATCCTGCCAATCCTCTTCCCAGCTCCTCCTCCTCTTCTCTCCTTTCTCTTGCTAGACTGTGTTTGTGTTTCATCATTCATGTGGATGTGTAGTTCACATATATTGGTTTCATATTCGTATTGAGTACACTGGATTTTTTTTTTCCATTCTTGAGATACTTTACTAGGAAAAATATGTTTCAGCTCCATCCAGGTATGGCTCAGTGCCTGTGGCTCATGTGGCTAAGATGCCAGCCACATACACCTAAGGTGGCGGGTTTGGATCCAGCCCGGGACCGCCAAACAATAATGACGGCTGCATTGAGATCATGGAGTTCTGCATTAGTCAATTCTGGAACCAGTCTGTCTCCATTCTTATCATTTCAATTACTATTATAAGATTTTTACCACTAATGGTTAATGGAGAAGGAGTAGGAGTGGTCAGCACAGAAAGCTCACTTGATCTATGATGTTTTATTTATTTTAACTAAAAAATTCAAAGTAATATTAATTATAAAGTCTTGTTATAAGTACATAGTCATTATTCTCTAATTTCAAAATGAAGTGGGTACTATTATTTAAAATGTCCTTTAATTTAAAAAATGGAAGAGAAAGAATGTCAGATGAGTTGTCTGAACATCAGAAACAAAGATGAGGAAGAAATTATTTTAAGTTGAGGGGCAACTGGGAAATAGTTCCCAACAAATGAATCAAGAACCAGTTTGTTCAGATTCATTTAATAAATACATCGTGGGTCTTTGCTGTGTGCAAGTTACTGTTATATTCAATTTAGAGCTTATTTTAAATCATCAGGTTTTGGAGGGGTTTGGGGTTTTTTGTAGAGAGCATCTTGATAAATTGGTACATGTCTTCAATAGGAAGTTATATATTGTAGAGGATACTTGTATGTCTGGGCCAAAGTCTATATTTTAAATAATATCATCTCTAGCATTGTATTTAAATTTGGCAGAAAACTTATGTATACATTTTGGCATCATAGAGAAGCATATGTATGTTCCTGTCATTTAACTAAGTAAAGTTCATAAAACAGATTATTTTTAACCTCTGGTACAAGAGTGAGGAGAATTCTGATTTCCAAATTTGTGTTATTCTTTCTTATGGTAGTTACCATCCTCAACTCTCAAGTTATGACATATATATGTATCTGATTCAAAGATATAATAATTTGAAGAAAGCCTGTGGTTAAAAGTAGGGACTTTGGGGCAAGACCTGAGTTAGAATCCTGCTTTTCCTATCATTTCCCTATCACCTTAACCTTGGACAAGTCACTTCTCCAACTTTCCCTATGGGGAATAGTGCCAGTTTGGAGTTTGTATTTAATGGAAACTTCAAATTAACAATGACTCAAACAGGGCGGTGCCTGTGGCTCAAGGAGTAGGGTGCTGGCCCCATATGCTGAGGGTGATGGGTTCAAACCCAGCTCCGGCCAAAAAAAAATGACTCAAACAGATAAAATTTTATTGTCATGCATAAAAATCCAGGGATCAGTTCATAGCTGGAATGGCAATTTCATAAATGTTTCAGAAAATCCAGGTTTCTTCAAGGCCTCTGCTTTGCCATCCCTTGGATGTGTGGTCCTCATGTCCAGAATGGTCCTCGAGATGTCAATCATTACGTAGCCAGGAAAGAAATGGGCACTGTTCTCTCTTTTAAAGACGTCTACATTTTCCAACTTCCAGAGGATGCTAAGAAATCTGTATTTTCTTGGTGGCCTACTAATCTTGTGATGTTAACCACAGAAGAAAAAGAGAATGGGTGTTTGGGAGTAATTAGCAGTCTCTGCCACAGGATTGTTTTGAGAATTAAATGTGAAATTCATAAACTTGGCACCACATGCTCATGTTGGCAGCACTGTTCAAACAATGCAGTAAGCTTGTTATATCATTGTCTCACAGTTGTGTTTGTGTTGACATGTGGCTGTGTCTTGCTGAGTGGCATTCATTATTGTTGTGTATTTTCGTGTGCCATTGTGAGAATGTTGGAGCTTGAATTAGAGCAACGAACAAACATTCATAAAGTTCTTGTTAAACTTGGCAGGGGTGGAAGTAAAATCAGGGATCTGTTAGTCCAAGCTTATGGGGATAATGCCATGAAGAAAATGACAGTGTACAAATGGATTAAATATTTTTCTGAGGGCAAGGAAAGTATCATTGATGAAGAGAGGTTAAGGTGCTCAGTAACAAGCAGAGCTGATGAAAACATTGCAAGAATTTATCAAATTGTGCAGTGAAATTTTCAGCTGATTGTAAGCAGCATAGCAGACAAATTAACATTGATAAATAAGCAATATCTTAACTGAAAATCTAGGCCAATAATTCATGGCTCTTGCATCATGACAGTGCACCAGCTTACATGGCACTGTGAGGGACTTTTTAGCCAGTAAACAAATAACTATATTGGAGCACCCTCCCTACTCATGGAAAGTGGCTCTTAGTGACTTTTTTTCTTTATCAGAAAATAAAGGAAATATTGAAAGGAAAACATTTTGATGATGTTCAGGACATCAAGGTTAATATGATGACAGTTGTGATGGCCATTCCAAAAAAAGACTTCCACAATCACTTTGAAGGGCAGACTAGGTGCTGGTTCTGGTGCATAGCTTCAAAGGAGTACTTTGAAGGTGACCTTATAATATTCAGCAATGAGGTATATGTAGCACTTTTTCTAGGATGAGATCACAAACTTAATTGTCAGACCTTGTATGTGTAAAGCACAGCACACAGACTCTGACATGGAAGCAAGCAAAGAAAGCCACTATTTGAATCATAAATGATGAACTTCAGACTTCCAGCTGAACAAACGTGCTTATCTTTTCTCTCCTAAATGCCACTAAAGTAACAGTACAAAGATTAAAATACAAAAAGCATAAATCCCATAGTGACAAAAGGAATAGGAGGAGCAACCTCCAGAGAAAAGAGATATCAAGAAAATTGTGGAAAGTAGACAAGAGATGAAGAGTAGCAACTGACTTAGCAGACTGCAAAGATGAAAGTCCAAGAGCCTACAAGAGGGAAAGTTAAGAGCAAGCTAATTCATGCTGGAAAAAAAATCCAGAAAAGCTCAGAATTAGGGGCTAGGAGTCACTGAAGAGAGTTGGGTATGACTGGAAGTCTATTAGAAGTCAGTATTACCCTGATAACCTCTCTGTCATGCAACTACCTCTCCCTACACTGACCGAAAACTCAAATTGTACTACTCTTAAGAAGTTGAACCAAACTAATTTTGGATCCAGGGACCACTAGGATGAGTGAGGGCAGAGATGCCAGCTAAAAAGAGGAATGAAGTGAATATCTATCAAAGAATGTGGAAAACTGAGAGGTTGAAAATACCTATAGCCTTATACAACTGTTCATGCCCAAATGACCCTAGAGTAAAAGCTGCCTTTAACTAGTTCAGCCCGTGCACCATTTTCAGTATGTTTGCCTTTTAGTTCCTCATATTAAAAATGAATAATCAACTAAGGCATCACCAGCCATTTGAGGAGACCTCTCATATGAAATATAGAAGCCAAAATAACCAAAAAGAAATGTGCAGGTAAGACTATAAAGATCAATAAAAAGCAAAAGTTTTCTTTTTAAAGGCTACTAATATCCTCAAAGAGATAAAAGAAAGTACTATATCCATGAACAAAAACAAGATGGCATTAAAAAAATGAACGTACATTAAAAGACAGACAAAGCTTAGGATTTTTAAAAAAAAATTCAACAGAAGGTTGCAAGAGAATATTGAGGAAAGTTCTTGGGGTGGGGGTGCCAAAAACAGAGATCAAAGATAGGAAAAGATGATACGAAATTGGAGGAATTCTTCAAATATCAGATGACCCAACATCTAAATAGCAGTGAATGGAAGAAAGAAACAGAGAGAAGGGAATATAAGAAAGTATCCCAGAGAAAATATAAGAAAAATTCTAATAATTGAAAGAGTCCAGTGAGTGCCCAGCCCAACGAATTTCAAAAGGCCCACATGAAGGCAGGTCACTGTGAAATTGTGGCATTCTGGAGGTAAAGCAAAAATTCTAAAACCTTACAGAGAAACAAACAAACAAAATAGCATACAAAGGAATAGCAGTCATAATCTGGCTACTCAAGGCTAGAAAGCAGTGAAACAATTCCTTCAAAGTACTAAGGGAAAATTATTTCTATAACCAAGGTTTAAATATCTTCAAACTTTTAATCAATGTGAGGGCAAAAAAAAGCCTTTTTAGACATGAAAGTCCTTAAAAATATACCTACCCAGGAGATCCTAGAGCAGCAGTTCTCAACCTATGGGTCACGACACCTTTGTCACAATGAAACTACATCGCAGCCTTAGGAAGATTGAGAACCACTGTCCTAGAGGATGTGCTCTGCTAACACAAGGGAGTAAACCGAAAGGAAAATATCATTCAAGGAACAGAAGGGATCCAACACAGCAGAGAAGCAGAGAGTTCTCAGGGTGAAGCGCAATCAAAGGACAGCTTCTCAACTGGCCTGCAGAGAAGGATGAGGGCTCTGAGAGTGAAACTGACAAATTATCTGATGGGTTTAACTATGCAGAGGGGATTTTATTTGCTTTCAAGAAGTCTGAGAATAAATTAGTGAGAAGTATGTAAATAAATTTAGCAAATGAAAAAGCTAGGTAGTTATTAACTCCAGGAAAAAACAAAATATAAAACCTTTATATTTGGCTCGGCGCCTGTGGCTCAATCGGCTAAGGTGCCAGCCACGTACACCTAAGGTGGCGGGTTCAAATCCCCAGCCCGGACCCGCCAAACAACAATGATGGCTGCAACCAAAAAAAAATGGCTGGGCGTTGTGGCGGGCGCCTGTAGTCCCAGCTACTTGGGAGGCTGAGACAGGAGACTCGCTTGAGCCCAGGAGTTGGAGGTTGCTATGAGCTGTGATGCCATGGCACTCTACCCAGGGGGATAGCTTGAGGCTC
>CAUYQV010112679.1:0-32359 GCA_963574575.1 Galagoides demidoff
GGCGCCCGTGGTCCCAGCTACTTGGGAGGCGGAGGCAGGAGACTCGCTTGAGCCCAGGAGTTGGAGGTTGCTATGAGCTGTGATGCCATGGCACTCTACCCAGGGGGATAGCTTGAGGCTCCGTCTCAAAAAAAAAAACAATACATGTTGCAAAATGCCTCCCAGAGCCAGCGCTATGGGTGCGTGCCTGTGTGTGTGTGCGTGCACATGCACATTTTCATCAGACCCTGATATCAGCTCTTTTAAAAATTATTTGCTAGGCAGCTCCCGTAGCTCAGTGGGTAGGGGACCAGTCACATACACCTAGGCTGGCAGGTTTGATCCTGGCCTAGGGCAGCTAAAACAACGACAACTAACTGGCTCGGCTCCTGTGGCTCAAGTGGCTAAGGCGCCAGCCAAATACACCTAAGGTGGAGGGTTCGAATCCAACCCGGGGCCGCCAAACAACAATGACGGTTGCAACCAAAAAATAGCCGGGCGTTGTGGCGGGCGCCTGTGGTCCTAGCTAATTGGGAGACTGAGGCAGTAGACTTGCTAGAGCCCAGGAGTTGGAGATTGCTGTGAGTTGTGATGCCATGGCACTCTACCCAGGGGGACAGCTTGAGGCTCTGTCTCAAAAAAACAAAACAAAATGACAACTGCCACCAAAAACTAGCCAGGCGTTGTGGTGGGTGCCTGTAGTCCTAGCTACTTAGGAGGCTGAGGCAAGGCAAGAGAATTGCTTAAGCCTGAGAGTTTGAGGTTGCTGTGAGCTGTGACACCACAGCACTCTACCCAGGGTGACAGTTTGAGACTCTGTCTCAAAAAAAAAAAGAAAGAACGAAAAGAAAGAAAAAAAATATCATTTGCTAATTTAATGGCGGAAATGATGTCTGGCTCAGGTGGGGGGATTGGGGAGGAGGCGCTGGGAGGTGTGAGGCTGGCCTCTGGGTCTTCTTCTTCCTCCTTCCTTGCCAACAGTGGGAGTCACTTAGCTGGGCAGGGTTTTGAGAGCCTTGTCCGGCCAAGGGGGTGGCCCCCTGGGTGCACATCTCTGCTGCTCCCAGGGCTTGCCTGGATGTGGGAGGAGGGCCAGTCCTGGAGGCTCTCTCTCCCAGGCCTGTCCCAACCCCATTCTGCTTCCTGTGTGCACCATTTTATGCAGGTATAAATACCCACATGAAAATGGGGATGAAACTAAGCTACGAACATGATGTAAGAGGGAACTCCAGTGTTTAAATTTACCCTCACCCATCCCCGGCTGTGGGACCCTGGGTAAGTCATCTTGGTAGCCAGTTATTACACATCAAGCTGCTGTGAATGTCCACCGGCAAGCCTTTGTGTGGACATAGGTTTTCATTTATTTGGGGTACAAAGTTAGGAACAGAAATTTGGGATTACATGGAAGATGTGTGTTTAACTTTAAGAGACTGCAAAACTGGTTTGCAAAATAATTTTACCATCAGCAGTTTCACTACATCTTTGCTAACACCTGCTAAGGCTGGTCTTAAACCACTCTAGTGGGCTGGCAGGAGTTTCGCGTTGAGGTTTTAATTTACATTTCCCTAATAGCAGAGGCACAGAATATTTTCTCATGTGGTTATTTGCCATATGTATATCATCTTTGGTGACGTGTCCATTCAAATATTTTGCTCTGTTTTAAAAAATTGGGCTGTTTTCCTTATTATGAGTTATGTATGTATTCGAGATCCAAGTCCTTTGCTGAGTATATGATTTGGAAATATTTTCTCCCTATTTGTGGCTTGGTTTTTCATTTTTGCAATATTTGCTTTTAAAAAACTTTTTATTTTAAAGTAGGCTGGGCATGGTGGCTCATGCCTGTAATCCTAGCACTCTGGGAGGCCGAGGTGGGAGGTTCCCTTGAGTTCAGGAGTTCAAGACCAGCCTGAGCAAGAACAAGACTCTGTCTCTACTAAAAATAGAAAAATTAGCCAGGTTGTTATGGCAGGTGGCTGAGAGAGGCTACTTGTAAGGCTGAGGCAGGAGGATCACTTGAGCCCAGGAGTCTGAGGTTGCTGTGAGCCAGCACTGGCAGCATGGCACTCTAGACTGGGCAACAGAGTAAAACTCTGTCTCAAA
The DNA here is from genome assembly GCA_963574575.1 of Galagoides demidoff. Taxonomy (NCBI): domain Eukaryota; kingdom Metazoa; phylum Chordata; class Mammalia; order Primates; family Galagidae; genus Galagoides; species Galagoides demidoff. The sequence goes on from CAUYQV010112679.1 coordinate 2,080, forward strand.
ACACACACACACACATTTTTATTTTAAAATAACTATAGTCTCATGTGAAGTTGCAAAATTAGTGCATAGAGTCCCATTCAGCTTTAACTCATCTTCTCATCTTTTTTTTTTTTTTTTTTTGAGACAGTGTCTCACTATGTTGCCTTCGGTAAAGTGCTGTGGCTCATAGCAACTCTTGGGCTTAAGCTATTCCCTTGCCTCAGCCTCCCAAGTAACTGGGACTACAGGCGCCCACCACAACGCCCAGCTATTTTTTTGTTGTTGTTGTTATTGTTGTTGCAGTTGTCATTTGTTGTTTAGCTGGCCAGGGGCATGTATTGGAACCCACCATCCTCCGTGTACGTGGCTGACGCTGTAACCACTGTGCTATGGGAGCCGAGCCATTTAGTAGGGCAGGGCCCCATATACCGAGGATGGTGGGTTCAAACCCAGCCTGGGCCAAACTGCATTCTGGTCTTATATAACTACCGCACAGTATCAAAATCAGGAAATTGACATACTGGTAAGTAGACTGCAGACCTTATTCAATTTTTTATCAGTTAATCAGTTTTGATGTCCTCATGTGTGTAGCTTTGTGCAGTATGTAATCTCATGTATAAATTTATTAACCACTATCACAATCAAGACACAAAAATACTACCCGTTGTAATTGCTCTCTCCCAAGCACCTTTCTTGTAGCAACCATTAACCTTGTACTTCACTTCTATGGCAGAGTCATTTCCAAAATGCTATCACACAGTATCAAACAGAAAATGGAACCATGCGGTATGTAACTTTTGGTACTGACTTTCCCCCACTTAGCATGATTCCCCTGAGCTTCTAAGTTGGGCTTACCAATAGTTGGTTGGTTTTTGTTGCTCAGTCATACTCCATTGTATGATGTGCCAGGCAATGTAAATCTTTCACCCCCTGAAGGAAATTTTGGTTGGATATTATGAATGAAGTTGGATGAACATTTGTGTACATCCAGATGTTTGTGTGAACACAAGTTTTCATTTCTTTGGGGTAAAAGTCCAAGACTGTAACCACTGGGTTGTTTTACAAGTAGATGTTCAGGTTTATAAGAAACAATTAAACTGTTTTCCAGACTGGATATACGGTTTTCCAGTCCCATCAGAAACGTATGAAATGACATTTCTTTGCTTCCCTGCCAGCATTCGGTGTTGTCACTGGTTTTATTTTAGATCTAATCACCTGTTAAAGGCCCACCTCTCAATACTGGGGATTAAGTTTCAACATGAGTTTTGGAGGAAATGTTCAAACCACAGTACTTCCCTTCAGTGTTTGTTATTTGCTTTTTACTGTTGAATTTTGAGTATTATTTATATCTAGACACAAGTCCTTTTTTAGGATACCCGGTCTGCAAATGTTTTTTCCCAGTCTGGAAATTGTCTTTTTATCCCCTGCTTCCTTCATGAAGCAAAAGTTTTCATTTTGAGGAGGTTTAATTTATCCAGTTTTCCCTCGTACTTTCAGTGTCGTGGCAAAGAACTTTTTGTTCAGCTCTAGGTCCTGAAGACTTTCTCCCACCCAGCAACAGTCGATGATAAGAGGGTGGGACAGCGCCCTCAGTCCCCCGTGCGCGTCTGCAGCGCGGCGTGGGGTGGCGGGACCGCGCGGGGCGTGGCCGGCAGGTGGCGCCAGCTCCCCGCGCCGGAGCATCGACCTCCCCTCCCCCGCGCCGTCACAGCTTCTGGGGCAGCCACGCCGGCCCCTACCCGGCAGCGGATCTGTCTGAAGAATGGGCCCTGCGTTCGGGCTCAGATAGTGGGTGAGGTTATCCAGCCACAGGTGGCGCCGCAGCCCCCACGCTCCCGGTCCGTTCTCAGCGCCGCTCCCGGGAGCGAATCTCGCCCGGAGCTGCTGGCGCTGGAGCGAGACCCCATCATGTCCTCAGCCCTTGTTGTGTGGGGGGACCGCGGGCCTTTGCCAGCTAGTTTCTGCTTTAAGAGGTTTTTCTAACGATGCCTACATAGTTTAGAAAATCTAAAAGGTGCAGAAAAGGAAAAATAGCTTCTATTCCAACTTCAAAAATAATATGAAAACTGTGTATTTTTCGTGTCCTTTTTTCTGCGATGCCCTTTTCTTCTAAACGCCTCTCCTGTGCCCCGCAGCTGCGGGAGCGGCGTCCCCGGCCCTGAGCGCCCTGGGGCTTCAGACAGACTGGGACCCCGGCCCTGGCTCCAGGGAGCGGCTGGAGGAACCGCTGGTCCTGACTTCTATGTCAAGTGGCTCAGGACTCTCGGCTTCGGGCTGTCCCCGCGGCCTGTCGGGGTCCGCTCTCTGCTGCAGCCTGGGCCAGCGCGCATCCCGCCGGAGCGCCACGCCACCCATGGCTGCTGCCCACGTTCTCCGCGGCTGAGTCACAGGTCATGGGACCGTCCAACGTGGGGTTCCTGCAGGACTGACTCCAGCGCCTGTGGTCTCTCCTTGACCCCACAGCGAAGCTTCAGCCTCGGTACGGGACCCGCCTCTGCTTCCAGCCTCTAGTTCCACCCCTTCCTGATTCCTTTGGCCTCGAGTTGGGGTGACAGGGCCAGGGGTCAGGGGGCAGCTATAGAGGCCAGGCTGCTTCCGGGTCGGGAACTAGGGGCTGCAGACCACCGGGCTGCAGGGCTCTTGTCCCAGGGGAGCAGGGAGCCCCCTGCTGGACACCTCGAGCCCTGCTGCCCCCTCATCGCAGGCTCTGTAGTGAGGACGCTGCAGCCCTTCCGCTGTCCTGGAAACTGTACCAAGCAGGCAGTGAAGGCGGGCGGGTTAGAGAAACAGCGGGGTGCTCAGCAGCAGCCTTTCCATACTGTTGCTAACTAACTGCAGGTACTTAAGAATGAAGTGAGGCTGGGCGCTGTGCCTCACACCTGTAATTGAAGCACTTTGGGAGGCTGAGGCGGGAGGATCCCTTGAAGCCTGGGGTTGAAAACCAGCCTGGGCAACACAGACTTTGTCTCTACAAAAAATAAAGAAAATTAGCCAAGCGTCGTGGCTCACGCCTGTAGTCTCCGCTACTCAAGAGGCTGAAGTGGGAGGATCATTTGAGCCTGGGAGTTTGAGGTTGCTGTGAACTATGATGACACCAATGTGCTCCAGCCCAGAGACGGAGCAAGACCCTGTCTCAAAACAAAACAAAACAAAACAAAACAAAACAAAACAAAATAAAGCGAGTTTTCTTTTCTTTCTTCTAACCAGTAAGACAGTTGCAATAGTTTTCTTTCAGTGTTTGCGTATCACTTTCTCCAACACCAAGTTATTAACATATACATGCTTCTTGAGTGGTTTGGACCTAACAATTAATAAACCTGCTAGGTGTTTCCTTTGACATATGATGCCTGAAAAATTTCCAAGACACCAAGGACTCCATGAACAGAGAATTTGGGAACCTCTGATGTCCCTCCCCCCGAAACAAACAAAAAAGCCCACCATGGTCCTGGAGGGGGCACAGTTGTGTGTTGATTTGGTGGTTCCTTTTGGACAAGGAGGATGACAGAGGGGCCTGGTGTCACCAGGACTGGGCAGGAGTGGACACGCAAGCTGCCCGCTGTCCTCCTGCTGGACCACAGATGGGTGGGCAGCATTTCTTTTCTGAAAGTAAAACTCAAAAGGGGAATTGAGGTGTGATTTTTATCTACACCTGGGCAGTGTTGGTGAGCTGATGGAGTTTAGTTGGGCCTGAGAAAAGTTGGAGAAACAATAGGTTGTAGATTCGTCAAAGGCCTGCACTGAGCTGTAGCAAACCTGCCGCTATCCTCTCTCTGGGCACATGACATAGAATAAAGGTCAGGCCATGTGTCCAGGTCATTCCCAGGGGCCCCAAACTGGTGACAAAAGGACTGCCCATCACTGAGAGCTGGATAAGTAAATTATGGCCATCTGCACCATGAAATAGTACTGAGTCATGGAAAAGGTCCAGCAAAGGCTTGGGTAGTAGACTCCACGGCAGTGTCCACAAGGCATCACCAAGTGAGAAATCAAGATGCGGAAAAGTATGTGAAGCAAGATCCACTTTGTAAAGTGAACTAACCGAATACCTCTGTCTGTATATCTGTAGAAGTACACGTATATCAATGTGCATGCACATGCTGGATTATTATTACACATGAGTCTGTGGGACAGATATGGAGAATGGATGGAATGCAAATTAAGTTATGATATAGGATATGTGGGAGATAAGACGTCAGTAGGAGAGGAAGGGAAGTGGGGAGCCAAATAAGGAAAAGAAAAAGAAAGTAAATTAAAGTTCACATTTATGCATTTCTATAAGGCGTTACATATTCATACACATGTATACGGAATCTGTCATAAAGCAGAATCTCATTACAGGCAGTTCTGTTGTAAAACATCATGGCATGAAACAACAGCACATGCATTATGCCTGTGGGATGGGCTCAGCTGGGCATTTTCTGTTTGGTATCAGATGCTGTCTGAAGGCTCACATGGGCTGGGGGATCCCTGTGCCAAAGTGGAGCATGCATGTGGCTGGTAGCATAGCGCCACCTGTTGGCCGCTCTGTGGGGCTCCTTGATATTTTGAGGCAGCATGTGGGGGCAGTCCCGGAAGAACTGTTGCAGCATGCAAGTGGCCATGGATGACTGCAAACAAATGTGTGGCTGGGTCCCAATAAAACATATTTCTACAAACAGGCTGTGGGTTATAGTTTGCCAACCCCTGAAATCTGGCCTTGGTAAAGGCTTTTTTGAGACAGGATCTTGCTGTCACCCAGGCTGGGGGGTAGTGATGCAATCATGCATAGCTCACTGTAGCCTTGAACTCCTGGGCTTTAGTGAGCTTCCTGTCACAGACTCCCTAGTAGCTGGGGCTAAATGTGCCTGCCACTACACCCAGATACATTTTTTTTTTTTTTTTTTGGTAGAAAAAGGGTTCCACTGTGTTGCTCAGGCTGGTCTTGAACTCAAGCAATCCTCCTATCTCAGCCTTCCAAAGCACTGAGATTATAGGTTTGAGTCATGGCACCTGGTCAGTCCTCCTTTTTTTTTTTTAAGGAGCCTTCCTGGAAATACTGTTTAACATTTACGCTTACATTTCATTGGCCAAAAAGACACAAAAGCACTCACCTTAAAATAAACAAAATCTAATAATTTAGACTTTATTAAAATTGAAAGCTTCTCTTCATCAAAGTTCATGAAGAGGCTGGGCATGGTGGCTTACCCCTGTAATCCTAGCACTTTGGGAGGCTGAGGCAGGTGGACTGGATGAGCTCAGGAGTTTGAGACCAGCCTGGGCAAGAGTAAGACCCCATCTCTACTAAAAATAGAAAAACCAGCTGGGCATTGTGGCACCTGTAGTTCCAGCTACTCGGGAGACTGAGGCAAAAGGATCACCTGAGCCCAAGAGGTTGAGGTTGATGTGAGCTATGATGCCAGGGCGCTATACCCAGGGTGAGACTCCGGTTCAAAAAAAAAAAAAAAGAATTCATGAAGAGAGTCAACAATTAAGCCAACGACTGGGAGAAGCTATTCAGAAAACACACATCTGACAAAATATTCTGAACAAGAATATTTAAAGAATAACTACAAATTAAGAAGAAAAAGACATACAACCTGATTTTTTTAAATGAGCAAAAGAGGAAATGGGGACTTCTAGTTTCTGGTTCCTCGTGTAAGGCGTTTGGAAGTTGCCATTCCATCCTAACAACAAATGAAGGCTGTAGGCAGTGGCCCATGCCTGTAATCCCAGCCCACTGGGAGGCCAAGATAGGTGGATTGCCTGAGCTCATGGGCTTGAGACTAGCCTGAGCAGGTCAAAACTGGCTCAGGCTGCTCTCAAGAGCAAAACCAGAATAAAACCCTGTCTCTAAAAATAGCCGGTGGTATGGTGGGCTCCTGTAGTGCCAGCTATTTGGGAGGCTGAGGCCAGAGAATCACTTAAGCTCAAGAGTTTGAGGTTGCTGTGAGTTGTGATGCCACAGAATTCTACCCAGGGCGACAAAATGAGACCCTGTCTCAAACAAACAAACAACAAAAACAAGTGAAAAGTTGAACAGACTGAAAAACCAGCAACTCTTCTTGTAAGCATAAGAGAGATGAGGAAACAGGGCAAACTGTTACCCCTGGCATTGGAGAGACAGACGGGCAAATGCAGGGAGTCCCAGCTTAGTGGGGCAGAGACACAAGAACAGAAGGCCACACTGGATCCAGTGTGGGGCAGGAGGACCTGAACTATCCTTGACAAATAGGTGGAGACTAATGTGGAGTCTGAGAGTTAAAAACTCCAGGGGACCCAGTGAGTGACCCATGGGGGGCACAATATTGTGAGATTTACCTCCCAGACCTCAAGCCGGATCCTACAGTAAGTATCAGAGAAAAATCCCTGTCTCTTTCCATCATAGGGAGTGGAAGACGAGCCATCTGAAACATGCCACAGGACCTGCCCTCACAAGGAACTAGTAGCCAGAGCCTAACCTGCTGGGGTAGTATTGGCACCTCTAGCCCGTGATACCCATCCTGTCCCACCTGAGGGAGAAGATAATAACTACAGAAGCACTTGGGATGCTCACGGAGGGATAGGCTCACAAAGAGATCACGTCCTTGTGGAGCACTTCCCCTTGCTGAGGCCTCACCGCTGTCTCACCACCAATGGCCTGTTCACAACAGGTCCTTTCACTTGGCACTCCATGCCCAGCTAGCAAGAAAAACACACAAGGCATACCCAAAGGCAAAAAACACAATTTGAAGAGGCAGAGTAGGCATGAGAAAGAGATGTTGTAGGAATGTTGGAACGATCAGACCAGGAATTTAAAGCAGCTATGATTAATACGCTAAGGACTCTAATGGATACAGCAGATAGCATGAAAAAACAGATGCGTAATATAAACAGAAAGGCGAAAATCCTAAGAAAGAATCAAAAAGAAATGCTAGAGATCACAAGCACTGTGACAGGAAGGAAGAATGCCTCGATAAACTCATTAGGAGACTGGAGACAGCTGCGGAAGGCATCTCTGAGCTTAAGTGTGTATCAGTGGAAATCTCCAAAGCTGAAAAGCAAAGAGAACAAAAACTGAAAACAAAAATCCCACAGAACAGAAGATCCAAGGACTGTGGGTGAACTGTGAGGGGTGTAACATATGTGTAAAGGGAACACCAGAAAGAGAAGAAAGAAGAAATACTGGAAACAGTAATGACAGAGTTTCCCCCCCAGATTAATGTCAGACGTCGCAGATGCAGGCAGCTCAGAGAACACCAAGCAGGATAAATGCCAAAAAGTGCCCCCATCCTTACACCCAGGCCTATCATTTTCAAACTACAGAAAATCAGACAGAAATATTTCTGAAGGAAGCCTGAGGTTAAAAAAATACCACTTTGCCTATATGGCCCAAAGATAATAATTACTCTGACTTCTTAGAAACCATGCAAAGAAGAAGAGAGTGGACTGAAATACTTGGTGTTGAACGAAAAACCCACCAACCCAGGATTCTATGGCCTGTGAAATTATCCTTCCTAAAAGACAGAGAAATAAAGACCTTCTCAGGCAAACATTGAGGGAATATGAGACCTAAGCGTGTAGCACTGTCAGAAATGTTAAAATAGTCTTCGGAGGGAAGGGAAATAACATGGGTTAGAAACTCAGATCAACATAAAGAAAGGAAGCACAGAAAAGAAGGAAAATGAAAGTGTAATAAAAACTTTTAGGCTCAGCGCCTTGCAGCTCAAGCGGCTAAAGCGCCAGCCACATACACCAGAGCTGGCAGGTTCAAATCCAGCCCAGGTCCGCCAAACAACAATGACAACTACAACCAAAAAAAAAAAAAGGCTGGGCGTTGTGGCAGGCGCCTATGGTCCCAGCTTCTTGAGAGGCTCAGGAAAGAGAATCGCTTAAGCCCAGGAGTTGGAGGTTGCTGTGAGCTGTGAGCTGTGATGCCACAGCACTCTACCCCGGGCAACAGCTTGAGGCTTTGTCTCAAAAAAAAAAAAAAACCTTTTATTTTTCTTCTCACCTAACAGATAACAGCTACACACTGCGTACTCACGTGCCATGAATGACAGCAACAGTGCGTGTCTGGAGTGAGCACACAGTAGTGCTTTGTGATAAGGTGCTCACGCTGCCCCTGAAGCAGGAGAGCGTTATTTGAAGGTGGACTTGGATCAGGTGTAAATATGTATTGCAAACTCTGTGGCAACCACTAAAAAAAGTTTTTAAAAAGGATATAATTGATATCTCCTAACAAAGGAGAGAAAATAGAGTAAAAAAAATCTCAATTAAAACCACCAATGATGGAAAAAGAGTGGAAGAGAAAATAGGAACCAAGAACTAGGGCAACTAACAGAAACCGGTAACATATATGGTAAATATTGGTCCAACTATACCAATATCCACTTTGGATGTCGTGGTCTAAATACATCAGTTAAAAATAATCTTTAAAAAGTGAGCAAAAGACATATATCACAAAAAGATATCCAAGTGACCCACAGCGTATGGAAAAGTGCTCAACATTGTTACTGATCTGAGTAATAAAACGTAAAAATTGCAATAAAATCCCACTACTCACCTAGACCCACTACAACTGATAAGACTGACGTCAACAAAGGCTGGCAAGGGTGTGGGACACTGGGGAAAAACTGGAAGTTTGCTATAAGGTTAAAATGCACTTTTATATGACCTAGAGATTCTGTCTTTCTTATTTACCCAAGAAGAATGAAAACATAGGTCTAAATAAAGAATTTCATAGTAATTTTTTTAAAGATAGGTAAAACTCAAAATGGCCCAATGTCCAACATCAGGAAATGGATAAACAAATCATGATACATTCAAATGATACGGATTTAAAGAGCAAAAGTCCCCTCCTGCTGGCAGTGCCCTGGCCAGAGCCCACAAGTAAAACAGGCGGGCACCTCCTCTAAAGGGAGCTGGGCCTGGCCTGGGAACTCTCAGCAGCAGCTCGGCAGGCAGTTTTGGGTCCTGAGGCAGCTCAGAGTTAGAGATGAGGCCAGCAACACCCCTTCTAGGGAGGCCAGATGGTGCCTCTGAGGAGTCACGTGCAACACACAGGGTGCATGACATGCAGAGCATGCAATGTATATAGTGTGTAACAAACATACACTGCTGTAAGATACACTGCACATAACATGTAAAGCGTGTAACACGTGGCATGTCCACATGTTTAGCATGTAACACACATGTCGCAGTAACAAGTGATGGAAATATGTCAGGGTAGCCAGTAACACATAGTGTATAATATGTATAGCAGGTAACATGTGACACACAGCTATATGGGGCACACCGCACACGGCCTGTGCAGCGTGTGAGAGTGGAGCATGTGCACATCTGTAGCATGTGTCCCTCACAGCATGAACCTTCCGCCAGCTGTTTTCCCTCCCAAGAGAATGTCTTCTCGGCTAGACTGGCTGGAGGGTGGGAATCCAGCAGACATAACTAGATTTTTTTACCCTCCCCACACCCTTTGCCCTTTATTTGGGACCTGGCCCGGATAAGCTGGGGTGAAGAAGGAGCCTTTTGTGATGTGGCAGAGAGTAGAGAACAGCCCAGAAGGCTCTTTTCTGTCCTAGCCCCAGAGGAAAGAGAAGCTGTCACACTTGGCAGGGCCAGCAGTCTGGCTGCCTTGTGGCTGGGCCCCAGGCTGATGTGTGAGGGAGGCCTGCTTCCTCCACAGCCTGCGGACTCTGGCAAGGGAGCAGCAGCATGCGAAGGGCTTCTGGTGGCTGCCAGGTTTTGATTCTGGAAGCAGACTCTGAGTAAGGATCTGAGGATGTGAAGGTACAACGTAGGAATCTTATCAGCAGGTCCCATGGGGCCACTGGTGTCTACTCTTAGGGACCTGGGAGACTTTCAGATGTGGCCTCATTGGGAGATCCCTGCAACCATGACTTGCAACCTCAGATCCACTGTGAGCCTGTGTTTTACAGTAGAAACACATCCTCAAGGAGAGTAAGTAGTCTTACCTGCAAAGCTGGTAGGGAAGAGCTGGGGTGGAAGAGAAGTTGTTACCAGAACCCCTACTTTAAAAGAATAGCTAGGCTGGCCATGGTGGCCCACTCCTATAATTCCAGCACTTTGCGAGACTGAGGCAAGAAGATCACTGGAGGCCAAGAATTTGAGATCAACCTGGGCAATATAATGAGACCCCATCTCTACAAAAAATAAAAAAAAAACAGTTATCCAGGTGTGGAACCATGAACCAGTAGTCTCAGCTAATTGGGAGGTTGAGGTAGGAGGACAACTTGAGCGCAGGAGTTTGAGGCTACAGTGAGCTATATTTGCACCACTGTACTCCAGCCTGGGCAACAGAGGGGGAAAAAAAGACTTGCTACAGGGAGGACTGTGAACTGGAAAGAAATAATAAAAGAAAGAACCTGAAATACCCAAAAGGAGGAAAGAACACGGCCAAACAAAAGTATAGGTGAATATAATAGGCCTTCCTTCTCTTCTTGAGTTTTCCAAATTACATCTGATTATTGAAGCAAAAATTATAACATTGATTTTATATATATAAAAGAAATATTTATTAAGATAGTTATAAATTGGGAGGGAAAAGAAACATAAAAGGATTTTAGATTTCTATACTTTACTCGAACTGATAAAATGATGACATTAATAGACTGTGACAAATTTCATACATATATATGTATACATATAATGTAATACTAGAACCATTGAAAAGCTATACATAGAGATACACCCCCAAACACTACAGATAATTAAAAATGGAATTCTAAAAAAATGTTCAAACATTCCACAGCAAGGCAAGAAAAAGAAAACAGAAAAATGAAAAAGAACAAAGAGAAAATAAAAATTTAAATGTCAGACTTAGCCCTAACATATCAATAATTGTATTAAATATAAATGGTATAAATACCAATTAAAAGACAAAGATTTGAAGAATTAAAACATGTCCCATTTCTATGCTGCCTATGCTCACTTCAAGTAAAACAATAAGGCAAACATTAAAAGAAAGCAGGAGTAGCTTATCAGAAAGTGGACTTCAGAACACAAATAATTACCAGGGACAGTGAGGGACAATCTATAATATTAAAATGGTCAAAGTCCACCAGGAAGATATTGCAATCAATATCTTGCAATATCAGACAAGATAGTTTTAAAATATGTGAAACAAAACTGAACAAATTAAAAATAGACAAATGCCCAATTATAGTTGGAGACTTCAATGTCCTTTTCTCAAGAATCAATAGAACAACTAAACAGAAATTGGGAAGGATATAGAAGAATTCAACAACCACATACTTAATCGGCACTTATGGAACACTCCACCCAACACCAGTATACACTTTCTTTTCAAGTGCCTGTGAAACATATATCTTTTCTTCTTCTTCTTCTTCTTCTTTTTTTTGTAGAGACAGAGTCTCACTTTATCATCCTTAGTAGAGTGCCATGGCATCACACAGCTCACAGCAACCTCCAACTCCTGGGCTTAGGCAATTCTCTTGCCTCAGCCTCCCAAGTAGCTGGGACTACAGAACATATATCAAGATACACCAATGGTGGGAAATAACATAAATCTTAAGAAATTTAAAAGAAATTGAAATCATACAGAATGTGCTGTCTGACCACAATGGAAGAAAACTAGAAACCAGTAACAGAAAGATAACAGGAAAATTTCTAAACTTTTGGGAACCGAATAGCCTTCTAAATAACGCATGAGTCGAAGAGGAAGTCACAAATGAAATTAAAAAAGTAAAGTGACGAGGCAGAATGACAGCCCTAGCAGGCAGGTAGAGCCTTTAGGGGCCTCCTCACTTTGCTTTGAGGCCCTGCACCAGGCACATGCCAGTGGTAGAACTCTAGAGCCAAGTAGCTTCCCCACAACCATAACATGTAGCCAGACAGAGGGAACGTGGGGAGGCACAGGCCTCAGGGGTACCTGGATCCAGGGTGGCACCCTTACCCTCCTGACCCCTACTCCAAAGCCAGGTAATGTAGCTCCAAAGGGCACTAGTGCACTGCCTTGGAGCTTGTGATAGAGGAGGAAGTGCTGCTTGCTCTAAGTTTCTCTAAAAAAATCCTGGGGCAGTGATCTGATTGGCTCTGACTGGGTCATGTGCCTACCACATAGACAATCACTGTGGCATGGAGTCAGGAACTGTCCACAAAGATGCTGGACAGACACCCACAGTAGCGTGTCTGGCCCCAAGTCAGCATGTAGTCACCCAGTGGAAGTCCCCTCATACTGGCAGTGCTGCGTGTAGTAGGGCTATGGCACCCCATCTCGACACCTGAGAAGAGGCCTCTCAGGAGGGCACTGGTGTAGGAGACACAGATGTCTGAGGAAGGTAGGGCTCGTCCTGGGGGGCAAGAACTGGTGTCACTATTGCTATATGATCAATCTATCAGAATGACTTGAAATAGGTACTCAAGCCCCTTGTTGCTTAGCCTGAGGTGTTTTCATCTAGCCTGGGTCCTCTGCCCATGTCCTAGAAGTTCTTAGACCTGACTGTCAGTGTCGGGGTGCCTTGCATTTCAGGAGCTTGAAGCTTGAGTTTTAGCCTTAGCCTGTGCACTTGCCTCACAGACAAGCTTTTTCAAATTATAATTTTATTGTGAGACACATAAAACAATACAGAACAATACAAAGAATAATGTGGACTTTTATTATGTATTTATGGTTTATTATATTTATATTATTTATGTATTATTAATGTGTTATATAATATTTTCATAAAATATTTGAATATAAATGAATTATTTATAAATATTAACTAATATATTTATACATTTTTATTTATGAACATTTAAGCATACCTCTTAACTGTCACCCAGACAGGACAGTTGTTCCCTTATTTGTCTTATTTTCTAATTAAAATATGTAAAATGTTCCAGATAAAGTTGATGTTCCCTTATTCTTCCTCCCTGTCTTTTGATTTTGGAAAATCCTCATCATGAATTTAGGGTTTATCTAACATTTCACTTTTGTTTTTATTTCCAGCTATTTATGTTTTGAATACATGTTTCAAAATTCAAAAGGTTCAAAAGGAAGGAGCTCCCTTCTCACTCTATGCATTTTAATGCTTCCACATAAATGGGGCCGGGAACAGCAGGTGGGCAGTCTTTGGCACATCTCAAGCAGTCGGTGAAGCGGAAGTGTTGTGACTTGTGCTGCAGCCTCCAGCTGTGTTTTCTTCACAGCAATTTGATCTTTAGTGGCCAGACTCTGTGGTCCACCTCTGTTAACATTAGGTTTAGTTCAGGGTGCCAGAAACCCCAAGCAATAGTGACTTAAACAAGGTTCACACTTATTTCTGTCTTACTTGGATGAAGTCTTAAGGCAGCCCAAAGCTGGTAGGGTTGTTCCACAATCATCGGGACCTGTCTTGTTGCTCTGCCATCCTCAACACATGGATGATTTTATTTCATGGTCCAAAATGGCTGCTTGAATTCCAGCTATCATATCCTTATTCTAGCTATTAGGAGGAGAAAGAGGGCAAGAGCCTGCTGCTTCTTTCAGGATCACTTCCCAATACAAGTGTCATTTCCTTTGTACCCTGTTAGCCAGAGGATGCTGGTTGAAGCCACATCTTATTGTAAGGGGGCCTGGGAGGGAAGCATAATCCTGATCCTGCCTGGCTGTGTTCCCACTGATAGATGGAGATTCTACTACTAAGGAGGGAGAGGAGAAGAGCTATCAAGGGACAAATAGCAGGACTTGCATTGATGTCTGAATGTCAACTTCTTTGAAGTGGAAACATCACTTCCTTTGTGGGGTGCCAGCTGCAAACAGGCAGACTTCAAGCCACTCCCCACGCAGCACCTCTCAACATACTCCAGACACACAAGGCCAGGCATGCTTTAAACTGCTTCCTAAAGAATCACGTGCGGGTTATACAGGCAGCCCTTTGTTAGATGGATACCCAGTGCCTCTAGAAGCCTTTATTGCCAGAACCAAGGGCCCCTTCAAGCTCTTCCTGTGCGCAAGGCTTTGTCACACCATGGCGGCACCCTGGGGGCGGGGGGAGCCGGGAGAGCACTCGGCTCCATATTGCCTGGAGCTCTTGGGGTTGGAATCCAGGCCATCGTGGCTTTTGGAGCAGGGTGGGCACCACTGGGAACAAAGAAGCATTGCTGAGCTGGCGCCACAGGCTCCCAGCCGACTCCCTGGAGTCTTGGAGAGGCTTGCTTGAATGCTTGGCTTTTTGTTTGAGAAAGAAAAGTGTTTTCCAAAGTCCCCAGACTTCCTTGCACATAGAAATCACAGGGTTTGGAGGGGCCACAGAGTAGGGCAGAAGGATGGGGGCAGTGAGGACACCCCATCATAGGGGACAACCAGAAGGTGGGGTGTGGGTGACTCCAAGGGCACAGGTGAAGGGGAAGATGCCAGGCCTCAGTGCTGCATGCCCATGGCTTTTGGCAGGGCTGGGCACTGGGAGAGATGGGCTGTGGAGCCTCTGCTTGCAGCCTCTGGGGATGGGTGTCTGCAGCAGAGGAGACAAGTGGAGTGGCAAGCTCAGAGAGTGGGCCTCCCACCCTGGGGTGCAAGGGGCACCTGGTGACTACAGGCTGGGGGCTGAGCTCAGTCCCCAGGAGGAGGCTCTGTGCCTCATCTGGGCCAAGAAAGAGACCCCAAGTTCCAGCCACCCTGGATGGATATACTCTGGCAGTGGGGCTGGTGAGGACAGAGGCTGGTGGTCCTGGCCAAGGTTGATGGCCTTCTAGATGAGGTAGCAGGGGGCCACATTTGAGTGCCCTGATGACACCCAGAGAGAAGGGGAAGTGGAGGAGGATAGGGTCCCTTAACAGACTCTTTCAAACCGGAGGGACAGTTGACTCAAATGGATGAGTTTTAAAAAACGTAAATCTGCTTCAGAAGGGATGTGGTAATTTCTTGAGAAGGAGCATGTTCTGGGCACGTCTGGGCAGTGCTGTTTGTAAACTTTGACTCCCCTCTGGGCCTGCTCTGGGAACCAGGTCCCCTGAAGCCTGAGGTGAAGGTTGAGAAGCCTCAGGCTGGGTGGGCTAAGCTGGGAACAGTCTTGTGGGGGCCAAGTTGGAGGTGGCAGGCATCTGGGTCAGGTGGATGGGGGACCCTTGCAGCTGTGCTCCAGGCAAAGAGATAGCACTGGCCAGTGGAGGTGGAAGAAAAACCATCATGGCCCTTGGTGGACAGTCCCTAGGTGTGCCCACTGGGCTGGGGCATATGGTTTTGCTGGGCAGTGGCTGAGGCAGAGCCAGGACTCTGCCTTGGGCAGGCCCTCCCAGGGACTGGGCTAGAGATGGCCTCTAAGGACGGGGGTAGGGCTGGGATGAAAGCCCTGCCTGGGTCCTTCTTCCTCTTCCTTCCCATTTTACAGGGAAGGAAACAGGCACAAGAGTCAATGGCAGCCAACAGTCTAGGGGAATTCCAAAGCCCAAACCAAGAGCAGAGCTGCCCCTGGAGAAGTTTGGGGGCATCATGGGGACCAGGCTTCCCCTGGTAGGGTCCCTTTGTACCTCTGAGCTGAGGCCCTCCTGGGAGGAGGAGTCCCCTTGTCATGGATGCATCATGTGCCCCTGGATACCTCCCAAGACCAGGTGCACACTCCTGGGGGCACTTGGGGAGCCCGTTCTTGCTAGGTTGGGCCAAGTGAGGATGGCTCCTGTCGGTGCCACTGGGAAGGGGACCAGAGACCCTAAGCCAGACACATGAGACCACACCCAGGGAGAGTGTGCAGGGGTGTCTCCACCAGAGCAGGTTGTGAGGAGACGTGCTAGCTCCATGCCTCTGTGGTGAAGACTGGCAAAGCAGTAGGGAGCAGGCCCAGCAGACCCACCTGAGCATGGAGGAGTGGCTGGTCATAGCTGGAGCACCAAGAGTGAAGAGGGGATGTTAGTGGTGGGAGAGACACAAGGCAGGGAGGTGGTGGTGGAGGGACTGCAAAGCCAGGTATGGGCTCCCCAGGGGACTGGAGGGGCAAGGGACCAGGCAGGATGGGGACGTAGCCCTTGGAGGGATGGGCTGGCTGGTCTTTGGCTCAGGTAGACTTTAGAGTGGCCTTCAACTGTAAACAAGAGGAGGATGAAAACCCGTTCTGGGGGAATGATGCATTTTCATGACTGATTACACTTCTGATCATGACACTGGCCCTGCAGAGCCAAACAGAGCTACCAAAAAATGGAGGACATGTCCATCGTGGCTTCCCTGTGGGAGGAGCCAGGCTTACCTCCCAAATGAAGGGTCAGGGAAAGGCCAAAGCCAAGGGAATGGGTGAGTCTCTGCACAATGCAGTTCCTCTGAGACCCTGGTCTCTGTCCCTCCCTGCAGACTCACGGAGTCACAGGGGATTCTCTAGGTGGAGTGGGGGTTTTACAGGCAGCTACACCCCACCTCCCACCTGCTCATGCCAGGATCCTTCCAGAAACACTTGATACCAGGAAAGTGGCTGGCTGGCCTCTGCCCCTGAGAGTCTAGCTGGCAGGTGACCTCCCTTTGCTGGGGTTCTGCAGGGGCCAGCCAGGCTCCTTCTCTCAAGGCAGTTGGGGGAGAACACAAGGTCCACTGGGTTGTGCCACCTCACCTGTGGCTGTTTGTGCCTGAGGTGTTTAAGTTAATCCGATCACCGGGAAACAGATGTGGCAGACCTTGTCAGACATATAATGGGCCTATATTAGCCCAAAATGTCAATGCTAAGGAAGATGGAAAGAGGGGGTGGATGCGGTAAGTGAGATCCTTGGTTGAAGATGACAGGAGATGCCTAACAAAGTGCCCTGGGGTCCTGGGCCTACAGAAACATCCTGAAGACACTGCTGGGAGGACTTGGAGGTATGGGTGCAACAGTATAGTAGGTAGTTTTGTACTGAGGTTACATTTGGGGGCTGTGATAATGGGGTGGAGTTTGTAGCAGGATATTAGTCTTAGAACATATGAGCTGGAGATTGAGGAGGGCAGTACTCTCATGACTGCAATTTATTGTCAAATGTTTTGGAAAAGCAGTGTTCGTGTGTTTGAGTGTGTGTGTCAACAGGCAGTGTGAGCACAGGACACAAGATGACAACTCATTACCTCCAGCTGAATCTAGGCTAAGAGCCTATGGGTGTCCATCATCTACTTTCCACCTTTTTTGTTATTTGAAATCATTCAAAATTTCAAGAGGTGAGGGGAAAATAGGTCACTGAGGATGTAGCCAAATGGCATCAGCCTTCCTCTCAGCTGGGCGCCACCTTCCCAAACATTGTAATTAATGATTAATAAATGGTTACTGTTCACAGTGATGACCAAGTCTCACCTTTGGCTTTCACATCACAGTCCTTAATCTGACTCTCTCACTGGGCCATCTGCACCTCAGGGCAGATCAGTGACAGCAACATCTCTGAGTTCAGGACTCAGGTCTGGGCCCCCGCACGGTGGGGGCAGCCCAGCCGGGGAACTACCACACCTCCACAGACCACGGCACACAGAAGCACCTTTTCAGGGTTTATTTCATCTGCTAACATTCATTCTTGACCTAGACAAAAACAATTAGATGATTATGACTTGCTTTTCCATCATCAACTTTTTTGTATGAATAACCAAAAAATTTTCTTCTCATCACTTTTTTTTTTTTTAAAGAAGAAGCTATAAATAAATAAAGCTTTAAACGCTCCTGGGTTCAAGTTAAACAGTTCCAGTTCCCGAAAAGTTCACATAATTGTTGCGTGGACGATTCTGCTGTCCCTGCTTCCCCTCTAAGAAGGGATGTCTGCAGGTCTGAGGGTTCTGGTGACCGAGATGTAAGCTCACTGCATGTCTGCTTCTGTCCCCTCAGCCCAGGGAAGTGTCCCTGCAAAGGCAGAGTCCTCGGAGTCTAGGAGATGCTGCAGGCACAAGAAGCCTTTCCCCAAAGCAGGTGGCCTGAGTGGGAAATGCCAGGCTGGACACTTGGCAGGCTGAGGGCACTACCAGCCACTGCCATCTCCAGGCACCTCAGCCTAGCACTGGCCCGAGATGAGAGTGCTTTCTAAATGCAGCAAAAAGACCGAGAAGAGACCCGCGCTTGCGTTTGAGTTGGGGTGGCAGGGCATAAGTTAAAACATATTCCAATATGTACAAAACAGATTCAATGCTCCGCCTGGCACACACCGAAGAGCGTGGCAAGGAGGGCCATCTTGAGCCAGGCCACTGGCTAGGTGCCCACCTCCTGACAGGAGGCAATGGTGCCCTATGTGGTTTGGGCAAGATGCTAGGCTCTGCTGAACAAGCCCAACTCTCTTCCCAGGGGTGCATCCACCCCAAATGAGAAGCCTCAAAGTAGACCCCCCACACTGACCCTAACCCCCCTTTCAAAGAGTCACACCACTAAATCACCTCAGCATTTGCCTCCCCAGTGTGGCACACTCACCTGGGCGGTGGCCCTGGGCAGGCCTGTCCTAGCCTGCTGACTCCCCTTGGACCCCAAGGTGAATTGGCCCTTATGCCATCCAAGCCAGGATTAAAGCTACTCTTGCCTGGGTAGCAGCCTCATCTGACCACACCTCAGCTCTTCCTGAAGCTACAGCCTTCATCCCCTGGCTGGGTGGCCTGTAGAGCCCACAGCCTCTGGGTACATACCCGCTCTCTGGGGGGAGCTGGGGCACTACCACTTGGGTGAGAGCATGATGGAGGAGACTCCAGCCTGGCCTCCTGGGGCACATGAGGGATAGGAAACAGGTCAAGTGCTTACAATTGGTATGCGACATGGCTTCTGATAGGGCCACTGAGGCCTGCAGGGCTGCTGGGGACAGAGCTAGCCAGCCTTGGGGGGTGGGGTAGGAGATGCAGGGAGAGCTGGGTGCAGAGGGCTAAGTGCCTGGGTGCTAGGGAGGCCACCTAGTGCTGAGCTCCCAACTCTAGCTGAGAATCAGAGCCCAAGCCCCCTTTCCTTACCACTATGGCCCTGGGTACAGGTCACGGGCAGCAGCTGTGGTCCCATGTTTTGCAAACAGAAGCTGGCTTGTACTTTCAAACACTGGGCTGTGGGGGCAGTAGGATCTGAGCCCTTGAACAAACGTCCCAGTGATGGGGCTGGGGGCAGCCCGCTAAGGTCTAGCATGCCAGAAAAGGGGAACGGGGCAGGCGGCACCCCTCCCTTTCTGAGCTTCGTGTGCCTGGATGGTCACCCCTGAAGACCAGCTGGAGGCCTGAGCTGCCTCTCTGGCTATGGATGGGGGTAGTGCACCATACCCCTTCCCCCTGTGTCCTCCCCCAGTCTGAGAACTGCAGGGCCCTAGAGGTCTGCTTTGGCCCCTGACCATGGATCAGAGCAGGGAGTAAGCTTCCTGGGGACTGGGCTCATCTCTGCCTCAGACAGGGAGGGCCCTGAGCTGCGGGAGGTGCAGATGGGTAAACCAGGAACTCCCCAATGCCTGGCCGTGATGGAGTGGCTGAGAGCAAGTACTGTGTGCATAGTTGGTGAGGGGCACGCTCCTGGCCTGGAAGCCTCTCTCCATGGTCTGTGCCTCTTCTTCAAACCTTCTCTGTTGTGTCAGTGACACTGGGGCCAGAAAAGCAGTGAGCCTCCTCCCAGAGGCTGGCTGTGCCTAGGGCCCGCCTACTCTCTTTCCTCTGGTTGCGCAGGCTGACTCCTTGGAACCCTGTCCTGGGAGAGACAGTTGAGAACCCCCAGCCCACCCACCCCGCATCAACCTCCCATGGAGCAGGTTTGGGGCACTCTCCCCTGCCAGTCCTGGGTGGGCTCTGTGTGTTGGTCTGTCTGTCCCATTTCACCCCCCGCCCCAGAGGCCTCTGCGGGCAGCCGCCACTACCACTTCTCAATGATGTGGCTCATGTAGTCCTCGGTGGGCACGCGGCCTGGTTCCTCCGTGTCCTCCCGCGGCAGCGCCTCCTTGGCGCGATGCAGCAGGCGTTCCTCACGGCTCCGGAGGCGCTGCTCCCTGCGCTCCAGCTGCCGCTTGTATTGGTAGCGCTGCTGGAAGAGGTCCTTGGCGTAATCATACAGCTGCATGTCCAGGTCATTGAGCTCCTCGATGCGCCGGATGGTGTCCTCGTCCACCTCCACGCCGCCCGCCCGCGTGCTGTTGTACTGCATGAAGGGCCGGATGAACTTGAGGTTGAACGTCCGCTCGAACAGGTACTGCGTCTTGCGCTGGAACTCGGTCAGGCCGAAGAAGGCCATGCCACGCAGGTTCTTCTTGGCGCTCTCCAGCAGGAGCTGGGCCCGCTTGCCCTCGGGGATGAAGGACAGGTTGTAGCAGCCCACCAGGCTCAGGTCGGCCAGCATGCGCACCTGGCGGTTATTGGCCAGGTTGTAGGGGCAGTCCATGAACTCCTGCAGCGTGCAGCCGGACCAGTCCGTGCCCTCGTAGCAGGGCGGCAGCTCCTCAGGTGTGGGCGTGCGCCCATCGCACATGTGCAGCGACGTCTTCCAGGTGGCGCCCCGCTGCACGTGCCGCCACTCGCTCAGGTAGCGGGACACGGGGTCTCGCAGCAGAGTTATGTAGTAGAACTTCCTGCAACAAGAAGAGAGGAGGGGTGAGGCGGGCTCCTGACTGCAGGAACCTCAGCGTCACGTGCTATGGACCGCCCACTGCTGCGTGTAGCTCCTAAAAAGGCCATTTCACAACCTGGGATCAGGGATGCAAAGGGACATGCCAACAGCACACGACCACCAAAGGTACCACTACAGTTCCCTGTAGTGCTCAGCCCTGCTCCCCCTGCCTGCTGGCTCCACGGGAGGGACAAGCTGACTTCCCCTGCTTTGAATGTGGGGCCAAGCACCCCACACGCAGGGGAGTCCCACAACTGCGGCTGCCAACCAGACACAGAGTATGGCCAGGGCCAGCAATGGGCACCCCCAGTCCCCAGTCCCAGGCTGTGAGCCTCCCCCCACCCCCATCCAGGTACTGCCATGAACCCCAGGGGAAGCCACGACTCATCACTGGTATCATCTCCAACCATATTTGGTTTAAAATCCCTGGATGACCTGTGTCCCTGCCAGGCTTGCTGTGATGACTGTCCTGGGAGCATCAGGACACCTTGGACAGGTGGGTAAAACATGGTGGCAGCTTCCAGATGCACCTAGAATGGCCTGCTGTGTTTGGGGTCAGCAGTGGTATACTTGGAGGGCCCTCTCCTCCTGGCTCCTGCATGGCAGGGTGGGTGGGCTGTAGGCCCAGGGGAACCAGGGCTGGGGCAGAACCCCCAGACCTCTCTCAGCTCTCCTAAGTGGAGAAGTTCCTGAGGAGCCTCCTCTATGCTTGGCACTCCCCAGATAGTGAAACTGAAGTGCACTCACGCCATTCCCCTGCCCTCGAGGTGCTCCTGGCAGGTTATGGGGAGGGGGACCCACTAGGGCTAAGCCGATGATGCCAGGGTCAGGCTATGGCTGATTCTAAGAGTGTGGACAAGCTATGGGAGGAGTGCCCACATGCTCCTGCCTCAGTCCAGCCAGCCCCCTCAGGTACCTGCACCCACCACCTGCCTGCCTAGTACTGCCCATCTGCATTGGCAGTGGCAGCTCCTGGGCACACAGGAGGGTCCTGAGTGCCTGAGGGCAAGGCTGTCTCCCTCATGCCTGCACACAGCAGGGGTGTCACACACACTGGAGGACTAGTGGCAGAGGATCAGGCCCAGGAAGTGAGGGAAGGGGCATGGGTCCTCCACTACCATATCTCAGGCTCCTGTGACCCTGACTGCTCAGGAGGTAAGCCTGAGCTGTCAGCCACCAGCTCAATGGCATGACAGATGCTACTTGCCCCCACCCCCGGTGGCCCCCCACAGCAGCCACTACCTGTGACAGTCCTGGCCCTGGGGATGGTTGAGGTGAGGGTCTCGATGGCTCCTAAACAGCTTAAAGAACTGGCATGAGGGTATGGAGCCACACATGCCAAGTTGGCACTGAATATACAGGGATGGGGAAGGGAGCTGGCAAACGAGGTCCAGGTGATCCTGTCGGCCTCCCCCAGAAGGATGCTCTGAAGGGCCCCTGGCACCTGCACTCAAAGCGGAGGGCTGGACATGCTTCACACCAACCCATGCTCAGGGCCCCAGGGCAGCACGTATGCCACAGGCTCCATTCTCCCTACCCCTGCAGTGCCTCTGGAGTCTCTGCCAGGGAGGGGCTACTATACCCTGCTGCCTCTAGGACTTGGCCAGGCCATGTCCTTTTCCAGCCCCACCCTGTCAGTGCCAGCATGAGGGACCACCCCTCACCAGACCTCAGACCTCTCCACCCTCAAGACTCAGCTCTAACAGATAAATAGCTGCTGTGCAGGAGGGCGGGGTGGGCCGTCTGAGTAGCCTGTGGAGTATGCCTGGCAGGCTCCTGTGCGCGGGTGGCTGGCCTGAGTGGATGCAGATCACACTCCATCAAGGCAGTGACAAGGAGGGTGGGAGGGTGGCTTGGTTGTTATGTGTCCCAGCACACGCACAGATAACCGAGGGGAACAACGGTCCCTCTGTCTCCTGGGGTGTCGTCTTGGGGAGGAAAGGGCTCTATTTTTAGGGTACAACCACTGGAGGGGCTTAAAGAATCCGTGAACAACTTACCCATAGGTTCCTGAACAAACTGGGGATCACGGAGCATGAACTTGAGACAGACCACTCATTTTAAAAACTGCCTAAGCCTGATCCCCTCAGATTATCAGAGGCACCCTCTTTCCTTCATGTCCCCTGGCCGCTCTCCTGTGCCGAGGCTGCCTCGGCACAGGATGGCCCATAGGTGCCAAAAGGAGGCAAGGGTGCCCGTGCCCATGGGGGACTGAGCCAGGCCACCTGTCAAAGTGCCTGGTCACAGCCCTGTAACCTCACCTGCCCTTTCTGCACCCCAGCTTCCTGGGCCCATGGCCCAAACAACCCTTCAGACCAGGGCCTCCTGCCCCAAGGATGGTTGCAGGGACCCAGGATGGCAGGTGTGCGCAAAGAGACAGATGTGTTCCGGTCAGCAGCATTGATCCAAGTGTGTCATATATTTTACAAATGTTAAAATGAAAACTGCAAATGTCACACACAGGCAAGCAGACTCAGCACAAAGTCTTCCCTCTGGGAGAGCCCAAGGAGCTGACCAAAGCCCCCCGAGTCCCTGGGGCCCACGCAACCCCCATTGCTCTCTATGTATCCCATGGGGCCAGTGGTGTGGCCTTGATCCTGGCTGTGTCTCTGGCTGCTGGCTCAGGCTGGACAGCAGATCTCTCCAGGGCTGCATGATGCCCTCATGGGTGTGCCATCCCTTCTCTGCTCAGGACACTGCTATGCCCTGGGCCCCCTAGTCCCCCAGACAAGGCCTGTGGGACAAAGGGTTAGGCAGATGTTGAAACCTATGTGAGGGATCGGCAGCCAAATGTGGGTGTTCCTGCCCCTTTCTGCAGGTGTGACACCTTGGCCACAGACAGTGCCTGCCCCAGACCACAGCCCCATCCCACCTGCTCCTACCTAAATAGCACAGGAGCCCCTGCCTGGTGCACACAGCCATAGCCAATGGTCTCTCAGGAGCTAGAGGTGTCTGCTTACACACCGCCATTCAGGCCTCCACTTCCACTGCCTGGTCCCCTTATCCACTCTGCTTAACACGGCAGGCACATCTGGCCACAGGCTTGTGCTTGGCCATCCTTTGCCCAGATACCCCTAGCTCTGTCTCTCCCACATCCTGTGGCCTTGCCGCGTCTACTTGGCCACTACCCATGCCACCAGACTCATCAGCTGTTTATGCTCTGGTTTATTAGAGAAAGGTGGGGCAGGGCATGGAGGTGCTGAAGACCCCCAGACGACCCACCCCCTACATCTGGGCAACTCTCTGATGTGTGTTCTCTGGAGGTGCTGAGGGGGTGACTCTCGTCTCAGGGGTATAAGGAGCAGTCTGCACACTCCAAAGTGGTCCCCAGTCCTTGCCCTCACATGCCTGGACACCTGCCACTGGGCTACCTAATCCCTGTCCCTGCACTCCCCACTGGAAGCTGGGTCTCTGCTCCAGAGCAAAGTTCTCCCTGTACCTTACATATGGGGACCTCATAAAGCAGGGGTCTTTCTGCCCCTCACTCTTCAGTAGGAGACTCTGCCCTTCACTATCCATCCTGATGGTCCAAGTGCTAGCCAGCAAAGCTTCCAAAAAGAGAGAGGAAATACAATGAGTGAGAAACAAGACAATGAGAAGTGACCTGAATCGGAGTAGTTCACTGGGACTCAAGAAGCAAGTACCCCGCCTCAGGAGTGTGGGGATGGGATGCAGGATTAAAAGGCCCAAGCCTGTGGCCAGAGGTGCCTTCTGTGCTCTGCAGAGTGGGGTAACGGGATCAGGCAGTGGAAGTGGGGGACAGAAAGAACTATAAATAAAAGGATGCTTCTCCATCACAATGCCAGATGTTAGGAATCAATGGAGCAATGTCTTCAAAAGACAGTGGGAAAACGATCAACTCGATCTTACACCCACCCAAACTCTCAACCGAGTGTGGGTCAAGGAGAGATGTTTTCAGACATAGAGGCTTAGGAAATTTACCTTCTGTGAGTTCTGTTTTAGGAAGACACTGGACTATGTATATCTTATTAAACAGGATAAGGAAAAAAGACACTTTGGAAGGAGGAACATCAGGATGTCAACAGTGCATTGGGTTGGGCCTGTCAGGAGCATGGGGACAAGGGCTCGAGGATAAAAGGGGCATGGACAGGCAGCATTTGGTGAGAAATAAGTGTGTAGCAGATTTAGGAATCATTTTGAAAAAAACTAGTCTACAAAGAAAACAAAGCAAGTAAAAAGACAAGGCAGTTATTAATTCCAAAAAAAGTCAAAGTGTTATATAAAAAAAGAAAATGAAATAGACACTAGCTTCAGGAGTAAACAATGGTTTTGGAAGCATCATGATGGAAAGATTACTGATTTAATAAAAACATGAGCTTTAATTCTCCATGGGGGATAGGGAGGGTAAGTAGTATGTGTGAGAGAGCACAGGAATGCTTCACTTTCAACTATCAAAACAGAAAGTGAGCAGATAATGTTTATTTACTTCTAGAGACAAAGACTTACTCTGCCACCCAGGCTAGAGTGCAGTGGCACAATCACAGTTCACTGATGCCTCAAACCCCTGAGCTCAAGTGACCCTCCTGCCTCAGCTTCCTGAGTAGCTTAAGCTGGGACTATAGGTGCACATCACTAAACCTGGTTAATTTTTAAAAGAATTTTTTTTTTGCAGAGATAGGGTCTTGCTATGTTGCCCAGGCTGGTCTTGAACTTCTTGCCCCTTCTGAATAGCCTGTCTTCAAGCTCGCTAATCTTTCTTCTGCTTGGTCAATCCTGTTGTTGAGAGACTCATGTATTTCTCAGTTTGACAACTGAATTTTTAAGTTCTAGAGTTTCTGCTTTATTAAAAATAAATTATTTCAATCTCTTTGTTAAATTTCTCTGCTCAAAATGTCTGTGTTGTTTTGGAGTTCAATGAGCTTTTTCAGGACAGATATTTGGAATTTTTTGTCTGAAAGGTCACCTATCTCATCACTCCATGATTGGTCACTGTATTTGGTGAGGTCATGTCTTCCTCGATGTAACTGATGGCGGTGGATGTTTGTTGATGTCTGGCATTTGAAGAGTTAGGCATTTGTTTTAATCTTCACAACCCAGGCTGTGAAGATTAAAAGGTTTTTCACTATTCAAAGGGAGTTGGGTGGCATGGTCTACGTCTCCGGTCACTACAGCCACACAGCACTGGGGATGCTCCAAGGCTGGTCTCAAGGAATCCTGTCACCTTTGCCTCCCAAAATGCAGGATTATAGGCATGAGCCACTGCGCCTGGCCCAAATAATACTTAAATGAATACATCAATAAAGAGTACTACAAGTTATTTAGAAATAACAATATCTGAAATAACAAATAGCTGAAAAATATTAAGAATAGCTGCAAGTAATTTTCATCGTAAGTTGATTAGAATTATTTGTCTTTAAGTATGTGTATAAATTAACTAAAAAATTTAAAATAACAAAGGAAGTGGCCAAAAAAGCATACTCCACTGCGCTTTCACTCAGTTGGTGAGGGGATGCCATGTTATGCCGCTGGAGTGGTGAGATGGCCAAGTCTGGCGACTGTAAGAGTAGGCACGGACGTGGGGCAATATCCCTGCCACCTGCTTACAGGGCAGTTAGTGTGAGCGTCTTCCCTGGGAGGCTGAAGGTGCACACAACCTGAGCGGTGGCGTGTCCTCTCCTAGGCGCACATCCCTGAGAAACCCCGTCAGGTGCCAGGAGGTATGGATGAGACAGCGGCAGGCTGTCAGCTCCCTCACACATCTGCCACACACACCAACGGTGGCATATTTTACTAGGCAATAAAAATGAACAAATGACGGCTACTTATGATATGGGTAAATTTGACAAGTAATATCTGGTTGGGAAACGAAAAACAAGAAGACCTGACTGAGTACGATGATGTGTACTATGTCAAGTCCACGAAAATAAGTAGAAGCCCTTCCTGTGATATGTACCACGTTGAAATCATAAAACAAAGTGATGAGATGATACACAGATGGGGGAGCTGGGGTGGCACTAACCACGCTCCTCATCCCCAGGGTGGGCGGTGGGGGCACCGAGTCCATGGTCAAACTTCATTTCCGGTGCACATGTATGGTTCTTCTGTGTGTCCCACACACTTCATGACAAAGGACATGGCTTAAAGGAGGGAAGGAGGACAGACAACTCTGAGACATTCAAGGGCAACCTGAGAAGCTTGTGGGCTTCTGAGTGAACTGGCCCTCTTAGCCAGCAAGGACCCCCAAAGCACCCTGACAGAGACTCCCTTCCACCTCCAGGACCCAGGGAACCCCAGGCCTTTCTCCTCCCCTCCTATAAGCAAAGGATGCTACAGTGAGCAAGGCTGAGCACCATGGATGGAGGGGAGGACCCCCTGTGGGCTTCAGGGAAGAGAACGCTATGGTTTCAGGAAAGTGGGGTATACCACTGTGGTTTGGGGGAAGGACCCTTGTGGGCTTCCAAAAAGGGGGAACAACCCCCATGGACTTTAGGGAACGGGGACCATATCCCTTTGGAGATGATGACGGTGGCCAGTTTCCAGGTTGGTCAGGGCTGCCCTGTGGTTTAACTAACTGGGCATTAATGGGTCCAAGTGCTTTGTGGCCACTCCAGGAAGAAACCACAGGTCCTGCCAAGCCTGAGCATCCAGCCTGTGGTTGGCTTGGCCTTCCAGGAGGGCTTTGGGGACCCCACAGATAGGGCCAGCTCTAAACCCAGGGGCTCCTCTTTACTGCTGCCAACTCACATGCAGAGGCCAGGGACCCTGGTCAGTGATCTGGCTGGTAAATTTGCTCTCAGGGTGGCAAGTCTCTGATACTTCCTGTTGAGCATGGTCCTAAGCTGTGGTCCTGGCCAAGAGGTGCCTGTACCACACTGAGACCCAGGGCAGGTCTCTGTGGGCACTTACTGTATGCCATGTGCCGAGACAGACCCTGGGCTCACAGCATTCACCCCTGAATGGGGCACACGCTGGTCGCCCAAGGGTGATGAAGGGCCCTGACTTGCATCACTGGCTGTCACCACCATCATCCACTCAGTGCCCTGGACCAGTGTTTTTCAACCTTTTTCATCTCATGGCATACTTTAACTGCAATTAAACTTCCATGGTACATTTAAATTACATAGATCCAAAAACAAGACTGAAAAAAAAGAATATACTTACTATGCTTTGAACTTCTTTTGAAAATAATTAATGGTCTTTAAAAATTTTCACAGGATACCAGCGTGCCACGGCATACTGGTTGAAAACCATTGCCCTGCACAGTCCACACGAGCAGTGGGTGTGATGTGTGGCCTTCCCTGATGCTCCACCGGGCGGCTGCCACATCTATCCCTGGCCTGTGTCCCTCCACCTTGACTGTCTATGTCTCTGGTCAGTACAGTCTCCTGGTGATGCTGGGATGGTCCCTGTCACCTGGGGCCTTAGAGAGTAAGGAGGGATTGCCCAGGCAGTGCCTCCGTTTCCCAGGCTGCCTTTCTGGTGCCACTGGGAGCGTCTAGCACCCAGACGCAGCCAGAGGGTGGCTGACTATGGCTGGGGCATAGGAAGGGCCTGTGCAACCCTTCTGGGAGTGGCCAGGAGCAGCGGGTGCTGGGAACTGCTGTGCTCCATGTCCCTCTGCTTTCAATACAAGCTGGCCATAAAATTGGGCAGCCAGGCAGCTCACTGGTGTCACCAGGGGACTGGACGGAATGACTGCCAGTCAGTGGGGTCTGGGGCTGGATCTACTGTGGGGACAAACAACAGAGCTCAGGTGGGAGGGCGGGGGGTGAAGAGGGAGCAGTAGGTGTTTTACCCCCCCACGGTACTCAGCAAGGGCTGTGAACTGGCAATGCGGCCATGGGTGCTCAGGTTTCCTCTAGCCAGGCTCAGCCTTTCTTCCTGTTTCAGAGGGGCCCAAACTGGACTGTTCCAAGAGCTCTGGGCTGGGTAGGGTGGAACCAACAAGGACAGGAGGTGACAAGTGGTCAGCTCAGTCCAGGGTGGGGGCCCTCAGAGGATGATGGTGGCACAAGTTGCAAAGACAAAGCATGAAACTTTAAAAAAACTTCTGTGTTGTGAAATAATAATTTTAGCTTGCAAGAGCTGCAGCTTCTCCTGACAGCCCACAGGCTGGATCACACACTGTGGCCTTTTCTTTGATTACGCTTGGTGTAATGCTTCCTGTGACCTTATGTTGCTCTGACACTTTGTGGGCATGGGTTTAGGGGGCCCCACAATCGTGGACAATCGTAGCAGCAAGGAAGGAGTTTTCTTCTTGGGTAAGGCGCTACTATCACTGAATGGCTCGCTCCAAAGTTTTAAGAGTCTAGAATCTTAAGGGACAAATTTAGGGCTGGCCTGGGAGCTCCACTCCACTCCACACAGAGCCTTTCGGAAAATTTTGCAGGCGAAATGGAAGTGCTTGGAGCTCCTTCTGGGAAGGAGGGTGGGGTGGCTGGGGGTCAGGCAAACTGGGGAGCCTCTGGAGCACTCACACAATAAATGATGGGCAAGCTGGGCTCAGACAGGCCAGGGAGTAAAGGCCAGAGCTGGCACCGGCACTGCTGCCCACGGCACCTGTCCCTGGGCTCTCCTGTGGCTAGAGATGGCTTTGTTTTGCCTCCTCTGCCTGAGAGTGCTGCCCTTGCCCAAATTCATGCCCACGTCTGCCTACCCCTGACTCTCCCTTCCGGAGTCTAGGACTCCAACCAAAACAGGACTGAGGCCTGGAAGACCAGGGCAGGGAAGGATGTGGGAAGCCAGGGCTCAGCGCTGTTGCAGCATTTCTACCTCCCGGGAGACATATTCTCTAGGAGGATGCTCACTGCAGTGTTAGCGACCACAGGGAGAGGCCAGTGGCATGCACAAGGGGACGCCAAGACCCCAAGACAGGGAGAAATGCCTGTGACAACCTGTGCAGGGACCACTGCACTCTGCCGTCACAATTTTGTGAAATATATATATGCTCAGAAAAACACCACCCAGGATGGGAATGAGCTGTTATTTGATGGCTGTCTTAGCAGAGGGAGATTACAGAGTTTTTTCCAACTTTTCATTACAAAAATGTTGAGACTTATAGAATAGTTGAAAGTTCAGTGGAAACCCACAAGCTCACATGGGTGACTGTAAGATTTTCTTTATTTATTTCTGTACTGTCTGCAATTGTGTATTA
The DNA here is from genome assembly GCA_963574575.1 of Galagoides demidoff. Taxonomy (NCBI): domain Eukaryota; kingdom Metazoa; phylum Chordata; class Mammalia; order Primates; family Galagidae; genus Galagoides; species Galagoides demidoff. Next base: position 31,612 of record CAUYQV010112679.1, read on the forward strand.
CACAATTAAAAACACAATAAAGATTACAAAAGCCTCCCTGCTGCCTGGGACAGGGTGTGGGTGAGCAGGGGCCACGGCAGGGCCAGCACACAAGCCCTGCCTCCATCTGTCCTCCCCAAGGACACCAGGGCCTGCTGCGTCCTCAGGCTGCCCCTAGGCCGACGAGGAGTGTTTCCTGAAAAACAGACTAACCCACAAGTTTCTAAACTCAAACCCTGAAACAAAGGTGGAATTTGCTACCAGCGCAAAGAGTTATACCTCCCTAAATGGACATTAGAGTCACAAGGACAGAACATCACCACCATCCCCCCTTTAAAGAAATACTGTCGCATTACTTTGGACTCAGTCACTGGAAGAAAATGAATGGGTTTCTGTGGTTCACAAGAAGAGTCCTGGGGGGGACCAGTGTCAGTACAATAAGAATGCACTGCCACCTCTGTCCCTGAGGATGAGAACAGGCTTGAGAAGGTCACAGAGTGGTGGGGGAACCCCTGTGGGGAGCTCCCTGAGACTCCCTCCACTCCAAATGTGTGTTCTGGCCTTCCAGGGCCCAAAGGTCCCTTCATGAGGACAAAGGCCACACCATGAAGGCTCCATCCAGATGATTAGTTTTTTTTTTTTTTTGAGACAGAGCCTCAAGCTATCCCCCTGGGTAGAGTGCCATGGCATCACAGCTCATAGCAACCTCCAACTCCTGGGCTCAAGCGAGTCTCCTGCCTCTGCCTCCCAAGTAGCTGGGACCACAGGC
>CAUYQV010112680.1:0-13203 GCA_963574575.1 Galagoides demidoff
TATATGATAAATTAACCCCAATAATTTTTGGTTGGTGTTGTCTTGTTTGCCACCTTATTTATCCAAGGGGGCAATTTATAAACTTTAATAAAAAAAAAAAAAAAAAAAAGAAAGAATACCATGAGCTCCTTAACACATAAAGACTTCTATCAAATCTTTATACCCTCATGACAGGCACTAAGCCCACTGTCTCTATTTTTTTTTTGAGACAGAATCCCACTGTGTCACCCTTGGTAGAGTGCTGTGGTGTTACAGCTCACAGCAACCTCAAACTCTTGGGCTTAAGCAATTCTCTTGCCTCAGCCTCCCAAGTAACTGGGACTACAGGTGTCCACCACAGAGCCCAGCTACTTTTTGTTGTAGCTGTCATTGTTGCTTAGCTGGCCCTGACTGGGTTCGAACCTGCCAACTTCAGTATATATGGCTGGTGCCGTAACCACTGTGCTACGGGTGAGGAGCCAAGCCCGCTCTCATTGTGCAATCAATCAAATGGACATCTTGGCTGAAGTCCCTAGACAGCAGGACCGGAGAGGGCAAAAGCCCAGGCCTGCAGAGCCGGTCTGGCCAGGACACAAGCTTAGAGGGCCCATCCCTTCCAGATACCCAGGGAGATCAACCTAGTTCTCTGCCTTCAGGGTGACTTTGCCTCCTCAGGAAAGATAGCTCACTTAAGTAGAATCACTATAGTTTTAAATCAATAAGCCCTCTCACACATTTTCTCTCCCTGTGGCCACTCAAATAAGCAGAATACCTGGTCAATTAAGAGAGAGAGAGAGAAAATTTTCTCATAGGTTAGATGATTTTTCTGACTTTTTACAATACGTTCATTGGAAATTGTAGCAATTCCTTCATTGTTCAAATTATTTCTCCCTTTGATTCTTCTTGTGATCTACTAACATATATTCCTACCCCTAAACTTTTTAAAGATATTATTGTGTCCTGATCAAAATATGCAAATTTGAGGAAATCCTGTATTTGTCATATAGAACAGCAGTATTTTTCAGCTAGGAGTGCTGACTTAAGACAATGCCCAGCTTACAAGGCAAAACTTTCTCGTGTATCCAGGACCTCCTTATATGGCCATGGTGGCCGTCCACACCAGACTTTCTGGCTCTAAGCTGAATTCTTATTTTAGTTCTGATTCAGCCAAGGATATCTCCCTGGACACTGACCTTGAGCTATGTCGGTAGAGGAAGTCAGTGGGAGTTTTTACTTTGTGACTAAGCTTCACATGAGGTCTACTTTCTTCAATGATAAGGTAAAAGAAAACCATGAGAATGTGGGTATGTAAAAATAGAAGAGAAAACACTTCACTCAAGTCTAGCGAAAACAATAAATGCTTTCAAATTCAAATTTACGTATCTTTTATTGTTATTTTCTTTTTGACATTGATCATGTTTTAAGTATATTTTACCACATTAAAGAGCATTTGCAAATATTGGCCTGAATCAAGCAGAGGAACTAGAAACTTTTTTTTTTTAAGAGACAGTCTTACTCTATTACCCTCAGTAGAGTGCCTTGGCATCACACTTCACAGTAACCTCCAGCTCTTGGGCTTAGGCGATTCTCTTGCCTCAGCCTCCCAAGTAGGTGGGACTACAGGCATCTGCCACAACCCCCGGCTATTTTTTGTTGCAGTTCCACTGGGGCCGGGTTCGAACCTGCCACCCTCAGTATATGGGGCCAGCGCCCTACCCACTGAGCCACAGGCGCCGCCCAGAGACCTTTTTTTTAAATTTTTTTTGCTTCGAAGTTAAAAAGGTTTCTAGATTTTCACTAAGTTTTTGATGAGTACACAGAAAGCTAAAGAATTACTTTAGCTAGTATGACTTAGATTTTGCCGTAAGTGCAATGTAAGAAATATGGAAATGAGTAAGGTCGCAGGGGGCCCGATCCCGCCAGCTATGCGCAGGTGGCGGCCGACTACCCAGCTGCATCTTCTCAGGTAGCCTCTACAAGCTCGTCCTCCCCGGCTCCAGTCTTCAGCCTTCCCCTCTCCCTGTTCAGTTCACCACCTCTGCCACAGAGGGTTCTGGGTTTTGAAAGCAATTCACAGGGCTACTTCTTCCTACAAGAGGTACTCTACAGATCTAGCAATGATATATAAATGTTACAGTGCCCAAGGCCGGACGCGGTGGCTCATGCTTGGAATCCCAGCCGAGGCCGGTGGATCGCCTGAGCTTAGGATTATGAGGCCAGCCAGAGCAAGAGCGAGACCTCATCTTTAAAAAAAAATAGCCGTGCGCTGTGGCGGGCGCCTGGAGTCCCACCTACTTGGAAGGCAGGGAGGAGAGAATCGCTTAAGTCCAAGAGTTTGAAGTCGCTGTAAGCTAGGACGCCACAACGCTCTACCCAGTGCGACAAAGAGAGAACTGTATTTAAAAAAAAAAAAAGTTACGCTGGCCACGCCCTCAGACAGACTTTCTCCTCCCAGTGGGGTGGGCTCTGAGAGCCTCTGGCCAGCGGGGAGCAGCTGGGCGGTCCTGGCCTCTCCTCTGGGGCAGCGCCGAGGCCTGCCAGCAGAGGGCGCCGGAGGGTCGCCGCAGGAGGACTGGCGGTCTGTTGGCAACGCTAGGCTTGCAGGCGTCCTCCCGCTCCGTGAGCGTTCAAGCCTTATTAACGACAGCCCCTGCAGGCACCGGGAGGGCAGCAACTCCCCGGCGCTGGCCCCTCGTGCTCTGGCAGCAGAGTGCCTCAGGGTTTGGTGGTGCAGTCAGGCAGGTCCGTGGGGGCGCCCCAGGTGGGACACCGAACCTGAGCCTGCCCGGCCCTGGAGGGAGGACTCCCAGGGAGTCTGCTCTGTGCCACCCGGAGACGTAGGCTGCTGCCCCAGGCGCACAGAGGCCTCCTAGGCTGCTCTATCTCAACCCCAGGGTCATGGCTGCTCCTTACAACAGCTATTCTAACACTCTTTTGCTTTTGCTTTCATTTGCTGATAATTTTATCTTTGTATTAAACCTTGCCTATTCAAATTACTGTGTGAATTTTCTCTCTGGATTGGAGCCAGACTTGTGCAAGAGGCCCACGTGAGGACTTTGTAGTTGACAGTTAAGTTCATAGACCTGTTCAGCCCTATCTCCAAAAGGAGGCACTTCTCAGCTAGCAACCTGAAACAATGGAGTAATAGTAGAGTATAATAAAATGGGCAGATAAAGGGGGGCTCGAGTCAGTCTATACCATGATATCTGTAAGACAGAGGCTACAGATTCATTGTTCAATCCAGGGCCAGAGGATAAGGCAGCTCTATACACCCAGAGTCCAGACCAGATACCCCTTCCTCATGGCACTCTCTGGTGGCCTGTTTGGGGGCCAATGTGGGTTCCTGTAATATGGACATACTGTGTTGCCCTAGCAAGGAGGTAAACAGAGACACACATGCCATGTCAGTCCTTAAGAAACAAGAGCAGAATGCAGAAATCTGAGGTCTTCTAAGGTCTTGGAGTAGCTCTCCCTCCTCTCCAAGATTAGGAGGGTGACAAGAACTGCAAGCTTTTTAATTTTTTAGTGTTGGGGATTCATTGAAGGTACACAGAACCAGGTTACATTGATTGTTTTTGTTAGATAAGGACCCTCTTATATTTGTGTCATAGGACACCCCTTGACCCCTCACTTCCTTTCTCCTTCCCTCTCTCATCTCTCCCCACACCCAACTGTGTATTAGGACCTTAACTGTCCTCATATCGGAATTGAGTACATAGGATTCTTATTTCTCCATTCTTGTGATGCTTTACTAAGAATAATGTGCTCCACACCCATCCAGATTAATACAAAGGATGTAAAGTCTCCATCTTTTTTAGTGGCTGAATGGTATTCCATGGTGTACATATACCACAGCTTGTTAATCCATTCCTGGGTTGGGGGGCATTTACGATGTTCCCACAACTTGTCTGCAAGCTGCTTGAGCACTCACTATTCATGACACACTTGGTTGTGAGGTCTTCTGGGTTGCTTTACTGTGAAGGCTCCCCATGCCTTCTTGTCCAAGCCATGCCTGCGTTTCCTTTCCTGTCATGTTACTCCTGCAATATGACACAGCAGCCTGCCTTCTAAACAGTCCTTCCATTTCAGAATATTTGTGATGAAAGGGCCACTTAACACTGATGTGCACAGCATCTCTCTAGAGGTGTTCATGTCCACGATGAGGTGCCACAGTCAGAAAGCAGAGCTTTAGGGGGCCTGACAGCCAGCCTTGGAAGGGCTCTAGGACTTGTCTCACCCTAACACAATATCAGGGAAATATTCTCTCTGAGCTTCTGTGTTTTCGGAAGGGATTGGGCAAAATCTAAAATGTAATACAGCGTCAGTGCCGAGAGCTTAGCAGCTAGGGTGCCAGCCACAATACACTGGGACTGGAGGGTCTGAATCCAGCAACAACAAAATAGCTGGGCGTTGTGGCAGGTGTCTGTAGTCCTAGCTACTTGGGAGGCTGAGGCAAGAGAATTGCTCTTAAGTCCAAGAGTTTGAGGTTGCTGTGAGCTGTGACCCCATAGCAATCTACTGAGGGAGGCATAGTGAGCTTTCTCAAAAAAAAAAAAAAAAAATACAGTAATACTTTGAACAATTTCTGTTACAAAATGAGCTTTTAAGAGATGACATATTACCTCATTATCCATCCCTTCTCTTTCCTGAGCCTTTCTTTCCCAGTCCTCATAGACATAAAACTTAAATTGAACAGTGGGCGCACTGGATTAATACAAGTGCTATGTGAGAACTGGCAGTGGCCATATCAGGGAGTAGCAACTTAGCCCCAGTCACTCTTCCCTTCCCTTTATAGACATCCCAATAGAAGAAGACCTGGACCTGAATAGGTCAGCAATTCAACTGACTTCACCTGAGCTTCCTTCAGCTCGCTTCTTCCCTCCCCATTCTTGCAGGAATGCTTGAGGACATAGCTCTGTCCTTCCCCTGAGCCTTGCTTCTATTCTGCCACAAAGAGGCCACAACCAGCATCCAGCATCCACCTCAACTACAAACCTCCAGGAAATACTATTTCTAAAGAACAGCAAGCAAACAAGAATCCAAAGAAACATTTGGGGAGAGAAAGAACACCACACAAAGACATATATATGTGTGTGTACCTATTAACAGTTGATTACACACTAACCTTCCTGACTGGTAGGGTGATGAAACTCCCTGCTCTAATCCTTTTGTAAACAAACCATCGCCAGGGGTTTCAGCCCAGGACAGCAAATGTGCACTTGGACAATTCTGGGCCTACCCAGTCCTTTAATCCAAACCTCTAACCAAGCATGAGTAAGGCATAAAACAGACCAATCTCCTTCACAGCAGTTCATAAATAAGAAAGCAAAAATGTAATCAAAACCAACTTGTCAGGAGGCTAAATTCCTACCTAGGCTGGGAAAACAACAAAATAACTGAACTTCAAAAAGCTTAGAATCTATTAGGAAAACAAATCAAATGATGGAACACTAAGAATGGTTCAAACAAAACGCTAAAATCATATAGACTGAATATAGGTAAAAGAGCTGTCTAGGCATCTAATGATAGTTATCTATACTGGCTGTATCAAAGGCCTTGATTTGACCATTCACACTTGTCCACGGATGGGAACATTCTTGTCTATTAGAGACACATGATCACATGACTCTTTCAAGAGACAGCTTAATCCTTTTAGATAAAATTGCTCTGAAATAAAGGAAATTCTGTGTTAAAAGAATAAATGGACCCCACTAAATTAATTACTTAGAGTTAAGATGCTAGCAAAAATGATGGGAAAGAACAGGAAGCAATTTGAAAGTGCAAAACCAAAACTGTATATTGCTGTTATGATCAAACATTTAATAATCACATGGGATGCATGCCTGCTTCCCGGATGGAGGGGGCAGGAGTGAGGGAGGAAATCACGAGGCATAGCATATTAACCTGAGCACAAATACAATCAGAAGAGCAAGATTATAATGGCTCACAAGGCAATGTCAGTGTTTTCTCATTCAGAAATCAATGTCTATATTTATATTCAGGTACAGATTGCCTTTAAGCAAACTGCTTATATAAACAGACTTTTAAAGGTCAATTTACCTTTCTTTTTGTTTAATATTTTCATCTAAATTTAGGCAGCCTGAGTCAGTATTCCAGTGCTCCAAAGCCAAAATCCCAAAGGCTCACCTACAGCTCTGCAGAAGCTGCTTAAGTTCTGCCACTTCTCACATTTTGGTTCTACAATACCATGTGTATTCCTTCTTGTGTTTTCAAAGCTGAAAGAAGTCAGGAGGCTTTTTCTCTGACCTATTTACCATTCATTTGGCCCTAAACATCATCGTATGCCATAAGATCTAGCACTGCCTGACAAAAAACAAATTGCCCAGCCCCACCAGGACTCCTGAGTACATGCTCCCTTGGATTTTCCTTCATAATTTCATCATACTTGGTGAGGATGCTCTTGGTTTGACCTTGAGAAAGCTTGATCTCTACGTCTTATATACCTCTAGCACTCAACTTTTAACACAGTGTCTTTTAAGGTGGAGAAGAGAGCTTAATTCAACAGATGAAATCACTGACACATGGGGTTTAGGGGGCAAAGCACAGTTAACTTTCTGCTTTTCAAACACATATCACTTCCCAAACAGTAAAAATAGAAAACATCCAATCATTTGATATTTAAATAATGAATCCTCCTTGAGTAGCTCTAACTCTGGTAATAGCAAAAGATTTTCTGCTTTTATAAATCACATTCAGTTGGCAAATGGAGAAACTTAAGCTCCTAAGAAAAGTTGATTACTAAATGGTAATCTAAAACACTGGACTCAGTCTCTGGCTACACCCAGACTTTTAACAGCTATCTTAAGTGCCCCACATTCTATGAGCCAAGATCATCTCTTCACAGTAAACTTAAACTGAAATAATTCCATCTCTGCTCCATAGAAGTCATGATATGTTCATGTTCTGAATCCAGTCTCTTACCCCTACCATATAATGAGAAATTTCACTTTATAATAATGTTAGGAAACATTATTCTCTTTCAACACAAAATATGAAAGGTTAATAATTACCATAAGCAGACATCCTAGGTTAAGGTAACGCATCCTACTTCTTTCCACTTTCCTCCTGTCATTCATCCTCAAAATTACACATGCCAGAAGCATAAGTTTGAAATCCCAGTCTGGTTCACCTACCAACTGACATGCATGTGGTCCACAGCCCAGGGAACACCATAGGCCTTTGCTATATACCTATCGTTATAGATGGGTCACAATCGCTGAGAAGCCCAAAACAAACAAAAAATTACAATGTGATAGTATTTAGGAGGGAAAGGTGGCTCGGTGCCTGTGGCTCAAGTGGCTAAGGCGCCAGCCACATACACCTAAGGTGGCGGGTTCAAATCCAGCCTGGGCCCACCAAACAACAATGATGGCTGCAACCAAAAAAATAGCCGGGCGTTGTGGTGGGCACCTGTGGTCCCAGCTACTTGGGAGGCTGAGGCAGGAGACTCACTTGAGCCCAGGAGTTGGAGGTTGCTCTGAGCTGTGATGCCACAGCACTCTACCCAGGGGAATAACCTGAGGCTCTGTCTCAAAAAAAAAAAAAAAAAGAGGGAAAGGTTAAAAATTATCTCATTCATCATGATACATATTTCAAAAATGTTTAAACTTTTGATTATTGAAGATTTTAAACACTTACTAAACTATGAGTATAATGAATCCCACTGAATCACTGAACCATTACCCAACTTTATCAAATTTTGGTCTATTTGTTTTACCTATTCCTCAACCATAAAGTATGTGGAGGCTAATTCCTTACATTATATAATTTGATCCATTAAGTTCTTCAGCAGGCAAGCATGATATAATTAAATTTTTATTTCCTAAAGTGGTGTACAGTTGCGTCAGGAATTTTGAAGGAGGTTCAGTACAGCAAAGCCTAAATTCCAGTGTTTGAAAATCACACATTCCTTAAGTGAGGGCAGGCTGTTCTCCAAAGCTGAGAAGACTCAGCATCTGCCATAGGACAAAGGGAAGTCATCAGGAAAAGAATCCAGAGTCTAGCCACCGGGCCCCTTACCTCCTCCCATCACTTCCATAGAAAATGCCTGATTTTGTTTCATATACCATGGTCCCCAGGGAAATCCTGTCTGGGGGAAAGATGACTCTTTGAAAAACTCCTTTATGTTGGGAGGAAGCTGGAGTTCACAGAGGCCCAAGTTACAGTTTCATTTCCTCATATGCTAAATGAGCTCACACAAGTCATAAAAAGGCAAAATGTCAAACAAATATAGTAACTACCTATTTCTTTTCTGAGATTCTCAAATAGAAAGTCTGCCAGAAAACTTAAATTTGCATTCTTTTGTCTGTTCTTATGATGATCAGAAGCTCTAAAAACACTGATTGATTTTGTAAAATGATTTAATATTTAGCTATTTCTTTTTTTTCAGACTTCCTTGATGTTTAATAATAACAAAAAATTTAAAAGGTCAGCATAAAAAACAAACAGGTATCAACGTTCATCATCCTATGATTCTGACATCTTCTCCAAATATTCTTTCCCCTAAATTGTAAGGAAAAAGTATTCTATTTTTTGAAAATAAAATTTTCTTTTCTATAACTTTTTAGTCTTTTTTGCTATTATGAGTTGAATCGGTCAATCTCAGTCTCTGTCTCCTTCTCTCTTTCTATATATTTCAGAAGATCATCCTAGGTTCATTTACAGAAGAGAAACTTTTAGGGAAAGAATCCTGTCTGTCTTTCTTTTTTCCACCCAAACATCGTTAAACATTCTAAGTTAGAAGCCCCCATGTAAGCCGTGATCCATTTACAGTTTCATGCACGCTCATAGTTCTTCCCTACCGGCCTATCATTTTGTATTCTCATTACCTCTAAGTAATTATCAATAGAATTCGGACAATAAAATGTACCATTTCCTCAGTGCCATCTGACAATAACTTCCTCAAATAGTTACCATAGCAGATGGCAATACAGAGATGTAAAAGGGTGATGGCAATAAGTTTCTGCTGAATTGTACAGCTGGTTATCGTGGTCACCAAAACTATTAATATCACTATTGCTTAAAGCACATGTGATTAAAAAAAATTAAAAAAAACTTTATGAAATTAATTACTGTCAATAATAAATGCACTGAAATTTCTGTCCACATTTTAAAATACATCAAAATATACTCTGTACTACTTCAACTTGATAAAAAGAACCTTTACTTTGTGTATGGGGGTTTTGAAAGAGGTATGGCCACAATCTTATTTTTAAAATCCCTATTATCTTTTAATGGCTTAACTTGGGGGAAAAATTCCAAATACTCTACTTTGATTTTATTGCCTATTCAACAAACAATTCAATAAACTACTTTCATAGTTCATTTCATTCATTTATGCATTCACAAGGGTTAACTAGACATCCACCAGTTTTAAAAAAGCCAGTCACTAAATGAAAGTCAGAAATGCCTTGACAGTCACCTCCACACAGATGGTACCCAAAGCCACGCACACCGAAGAGATCTGGGAGTCACTGAAGGGAAGACAAAAGAGAAAATGCAAGAAGCAGTAACTAGTAAGAAAACCAGGAAAACGCAGTGCTGCGGACAGGAAGGAAGGAGGAGTATTACTGCTATCAGATTTTAAGGAGGTCCAGGCAGTGGCTCGCGGCTATAATCCTAGCACTTTGGGAGGCTAAAGTTGAAGGATTGCTTGAACCCAGAAGTTTGAGACCAGACCAGCCTGAGCAACATATCAAGAGAGATTCCATTTCTACAAAAAATAGAAAATTGGCTGTGCCTATAGTTCCAGCTACCTGGGAGGCTGAGGCAAGAGGATTTCTTGAGCTTGGGAGTTTGAGGCTGCTGTGAGCTCTGATGATGCCACTGTACTCCAGCCCAGAGTACAGGCATCAGAGTGAGACCCTGTCTCAAAAACAAAAATTTCAAGGAGAAGTAAATGGAAAGTGACTTTATGACTGTGAAGACAGACATACAGGGAAAAGGTGGTCATGTGATGAAAAAGGCAGAGAGTGAAGTGAAGCGTGAGCAGGCCAAGGAGCACTGGTAGCTAGAGGAAGCAAGGAAGGCACCTCCCTTCAGGGGAGCAGGGAGCACGGCCTGCTGAGTGCAACAACTCCAGTGTCTAGAACCGTGAGACAACAAATTTATGTTGTTTAAAGCTTCCCAGTTCGTGGTATTTTGTTATGGCAGCCCTAGGAAACAAATGCAAGCATTAAAAACTGAAGGAGTTTCATATTTATGTGAAACTTATTAATAATAATTATTTCTAAAAGTAGTTTTTTAAAGAGAATATTCATATCCAAACTTTGTTTTAATCACAGACTAGCCACTGGATCACAGATACATAATAAATTGCTATGTGTCTGAGATACATAAATACATATAAAATTAAAAGTACTGTTTCATTTTAATAGAGTTTATCCAAAGCATTAATATTACAGGTAAAGCATAAGTTTTGGTCAACTGCCTGTTTTTATTTTTATAACTGATTTAAACCTGATACTTCAAGATTTTCTGATTTTTTAAGAGCTAACTTGAAAGCAAGTACAATTGGGCGGTGCCTGTGGCTCAGTGGGTAGGGCACTGGCTCCACAGGGTGGCAGGTTTGAACCCAGCCCAGGACAGCTAAAACAGCAGTGACAACTGCAACCAAAAAATAGCCGGGTGTTGTGCTGGGCACCTGTAGTCCCAGCTACTTGGGAGGCTGAGGCAAGAGAATCGCTTAAGCCCAAGTACTGGAGGTTGCTATGAGCTGTGACACCACGGCACTGCACCGAGAGTGACAAAGTGAGACTCTGTCTAAAAAAAAAAAAAAAAAAAAAAAAGCAACTACAATTATTAATATCTTGCAATTTAACTGTCATAGTAAATCATTTAGAAAATTTGATGTATACTGACAACAAATTCATAGGCTGATTCTGTTAAAGTTGAAGTTGGTTCATTCCTAAATGTCTCTTAGCAATACAGAAAAACAGAAAAGGGATCCTTACCAAAAACTTTTCACTAAGCAATAATACTACTATTTTTAATTTCTGCACACACTCCCACTACTACAGTCCCACATTTACTTAATGACAGGGATGCATTCTGAGAAATGAGTTGTCAGGTGACTTTATTATTGTATAAACATCACAGAGTGTACTCACACAAACCCAGACGGCACCGCCTACCACACAGAGGCCAGCTGCTCCTAGGCTACACATCTATTCAGCATGTTACTGTACTGAGTACTGTAGGCAACTATGACACAATGGCAGGTATTTGTATATCTAAACACGGAGAAGGGACAGTAAAAACATGACACAGAAGATAAAAGAAAGGTACATGTGTACCGGGCAGGTCCATTATCCATTATAATGTTGTGGGACCACCTTTGCTTATGTAGACCAAAAGGTCACCATGCAGCACATGCCTGTATGGAGAAATACGTTAGGCAGCAGAGAGGAAAATACACTTCTCTTGAGAAAGTAAGCTTCCCAAAACTACTGAATGAGAAAAAACAAATAATTATAATCTATACTCTTGTGTATGTATTCCTCTCTTAGGCTTCCCTCAGTGCGATTCTCTAATAACTAAGAGAAGAAGAACAGAATGTAAAGTTTAATCTAGAATAAAAGAGGTACCCCTAAGCCAGTTTACTTTCTCATTCCTTTATTCATGCAATGAGAAACAGACACTAAACAGTGACCACCTAGGAGGCGCTATGGTAGGTGCTAGAGATGTAAAGGAAATAAGGTTAAGTCTTCTGGCCTTGCCGCTCTCTGATGTGGAGCAGGGAGGTTAGAAGGGGTGAGAAGGGCTGCCTGTAAAACCAGTTATTACAGTAAGAGTACTCGTGGGTTACAATCAAAGACTCCTAACTTTCAAAGAGCAATACTAGCAAACTGATACCTCTCTGTATCAAATACAAAAAAATATTTCTTATTGGGCGGTGCCCATAGCTCAGTGGGTAGGGCACGGGCCACATATACCCAGGCTGGCAGGTTTGAACCCAGCCCCGCCCCAGCCTGCTAAACAAAAATGACAACTGCAACAGCAATAAAAAAATAGCCAGGTGTTGTGGTGGGCACCTGTACCAGCTACTTGGGAGGCTGAGGCAAGAGAATCGCTTGAGTACGAAAGTTTGAGGTTGCTGTGAGCTGTGATGTCACCGCACTCTACCAAGGGTGGTAAAGTGAGACTGAGAAATTTTTTTTTCTTATTAATTGAGTAATGTGCTTGTTCATTGTCAGGAAGATTCAATGTATTCTCACAGAACCATCAAATAAAGAGAACAGATAATAGTGGCAAAGCAATAGATGCAACTTCATCCCCCTAATTGTCTTAATAGATTATATTTTAAAAACTAAAATCCAAACACAGTTTTTCAGTCAAAAGATAAGCCAAAAAGCACTCAGCAAATCACAAAACAGGTATGCAAGAAAACTCACAACATTCTAGGTTATCTACTCCAACCTCAGCTGAATTCTGAACACTAACTTTTGAATCAAGGACTGAATTTTAGAGCCTCCACTTCTTTTTCCTTCCTTACAGGAACTCAAGCTCAGTAAAGTCCTAACACAGCACCTGGCCCGTAACAAGGGGAATGTATTAGTCAGGAGCACATGACTGAGCATTCACTCTCAAACCAAAACAAGGACATTCCCACCACTTGAAAATGATTTTATATCTTTTATTTGGAAAGGTATGAACTTAGAAAGTCAATAACTGGCAAGTAAAGGTTCCTTTTTCTTTGCACTTCCATTCCTGATTATTCCTGATCCATCCACGAATCGGGAGGACACTTCAAGGTCATTGCAGCAGGAAAGGGAGGCATGAAGAAGGTCCATGACGTGAAAAGATACTTGCTGTTGTCCATCAACTTTACATTTTTATTGTACTCCTAAACTATTAGGAATACAAATTCCTAAGTACATTTTTTGGATTCACATTCTTTTCAAATGGCTGGCACAGCCCTGATTTTATCTGATAAATTTAACTGGGAGGTGGGGGAGTGGAGAGGGCAGAAGCATAACCGAAGTAACAAGGGCAAGATCTAAGGGTTCTTTCTTTTTTTTTTTTTTTTGAGACGGAGCCTCAAGCTATCCCCCGGGTAGAGTGCCATGGCTTCACAGCTCATAGCAATCTCCAACCCCTGGGCCCAAGCGAGTCTCCTGCCTCTGCCTCCCAAGTAGCTGGGACCACAGGCGCCCGCCACAACGCCCGGCCATTTCTTGGTTGCAGCCATCATTGTTGTTTGGC
>CAUYQV010112682.1:0-16416 GCA_963574575.1 Galagoides demidoff
CCTGGGTAGAGTGCCATGGCATCACAGCTCATAGCAACCTCCAACTCCTAGGCTCAAGCGAGTCTCCTGCCTCAGCCTCCCAAGTAGCTGGGACCACAGGCGCCCGCCACAATGCCCAGCCATTTTTTGGTTGCAGCCATCATTGTTTGGTGGGCCCAGGCTGGGGATTCGAACCCGCCACCTTAGGTGTACATGGCTGGCACCTTAGCCACTTGAGCCACAGGCGCCAAACCGAATTCTTTAACATATAGGGAATTTAGATTTTTCTCTCCTGTCAATTTAATTATTAATTTATATTTTTTAAGGAATGTGTCATTTCATCTAACCTGTCAAATTATAAGGTTTTTAATAATATTTCCATATTATCCTTTTAACTTTTGTGGAGTCTTTAATGATGTCTGTCTTTCATTCCCAGTATCCATTTTATTGATTCCCCCCCCCCCAGAATAAGCATTTGGTTTTGTTGTTGATTTGTTTATATTGTTTTCTATTTCACTGGTTTCAGCTCTTTCCACTTTCGACTTGGTTTTATAATAATAATTTGCTCCTTTTCTAGCTTCTGTAGAAGCTTAGATTATTAACTTTAGACCTTTCCTTTTTCAGTGTCAGCATTTTGTACATTCTTTCCCATTCCGTTTAATGTAGTTTGTAATTTCTTTGTGATTTCTATCTTGATCCTAAGTTATAGGATATAATATTTATGTTTCCAAATATTACAGGATTTTCATGATTTCTCTCATTTATTTCTAATTTAATTTTGCAGTGAACAGGGACTATACCCTGTGTGATCTTGGGCTCACTTTATGCCCCAGTATGTTGTAACATCTGGAAGGCTGAGGCGGAGGATTGCTTGAGCTCAGGAGTTTGAGACCAGCCTGGGAAGAGCAAGACGCCCCTCTCTACTAAACATAGAAAAACTTAACCTGGGCCTTGTGATGAACTCCTGTGGTCTAGCTGCTTGGGGAGGCTGAGGCAGGAAGATTACTTAAACCCAACTTGAGCCCAGGAGTTTGAGGTTGTTATGAGCTAGGCTGATGCCACAGTACTGTACTCTGGGCGACAGAATGAGACTGTGTCTCAAAAAGAATAAAACAGCCAAAAATCCCTCAATGGAATTTGTAGTATAGTAGTGAAAAGAAATAATGAACAAGATAAATATATAAAGTATAGCATAGCACATAGTGATAATCTGAGGAGATAGAATTAATCAGAGAAAGGAGGTAGGCAGTGTCAGACGGTTTGGAAGAGGTGGTAGGGGCCTACGATTTTAGATAAAGTGGTGGTCATGGAGGCTTGACTGAGAAATGACCATTGAGTAAAAACCTCAGGGAGGTGGGAGAGAGCAAGCAAGTGGCTATTCAATGTTCTGAGGCTCCCACTGAATACGGTGTAACATTAATCATGTTAGTACGACTTAGCCATAATAGTAAATAATAAAAATAAATAAAATGGCGACAATAAAACATAACTACTAAACGTGCACAATTATCTTGAATTTTACAATTAGATTGAACTCCCAAGGCAGCATTTTTTGTTCGGTATCTAGGCTGTAGAAAATGGAGGAGTTATTCAAAACAACTTCAGAGAAAGACTCTTCTTTGGTAACAGTAATAGTGGAGTCATTGAGCCTCCGTGCTATAATGAAGCCTGTGAAAGTAATCTTTCTGATTACCCTAATAGCTTCTGGGGCCTAGAAAAATGTAGGAAAGTGGCTCGGTGCCTATAGCTCAAGTGGCTAGGGCGCCAGCCACATACACTGGAGCTGGTGGGTTCGAATCCAGCCCAGGCCTGCCAAACTATGACAACTGTAACCAAAAATAGCCGGGCATTGTGGCAGGCGCCTGTAGTCCCAGCTCCGAGGGAGGCTGAGATGAGAGAATTGCGTGAGCCCAAGAGTTTGAGGTTGCTATGAGCAGTGACACCGCAGCACTTTACCCAGGGCAACAGCTTGAGACTCTGTCATCAGAAAAAAAGAAAAAGAAAAAAGAAAAACGTAGGGAAGTGTTAGCTCTATGACAAGGTACTAAATTAATTTCTAAAAATTACGCTTCACTTGTTTTCTATCAACCATTTTATTTGTGGTTTGTCAGTTTTTTCTTTTTGTCTTCATTGAACATAGAAAATAAATATTTAAATGCAAATGCCTTTTTATTCACAAGAAATGAAATGACCTACTCTAAGATCTCAGTCATATCCTAACTGATTCCTGATTTGCAAAGTCAGGGATTAAAAAAATAGCACTTAAGAACTGTTCTGGCCCCTCAAAGCTGTTATCTGGGCAACAGAATGGGAACATGATAGTAAACTAATCCCTCTAGCATATTATAACTGTTTATTGGCCAAGGTCTCGGATCTATGTGTTACAGAGATAAGGAAACACTTTAAAATACTGCATAATAAAGCAAAGTCATAAATTGAACCCCTTTAATCACTACCTGCCATAAAACACAGTCTCCCTGGTACCCTGAGAAGCTACTCTGATGACATATCACTACTTACTCTCTTTCACAAAGGTCATCACTGTTCTTACTTCTTTCACCATAGATTAGTTTTGGTGGATTTTTTAAACTTCCTGTAAAATTATTATTTATGTCTGACTTCTACTAAAATTTCTATGAGATTCATTCTTATTGTTACATATAGCAGTATTTTATTCTTTTTCATTTCTATATAACATCCTGTTATATGAATGTTTCACAATTACCTGTTCTGCCACTGATGACAATTTGAGTTGTTTCCAGTATTGGGCTATTACAAATATTGTTGCTCTGGACATTATTGTAGATATCTTCTGGTGTACAGTTTACCAATATAATTTTAAAGATGTTAATGTTGGCCTGGTGGGGTGGCTCACACCTGTAATCCTAGCACTCTGGGAGCCTGAGGTGAGAATATATATCCCTGTGCTCAGGAGTTGGAGACCAGCCTGAGCAAAGTGAGACTGTCTCTACTAAAAAAAAAATTAAAATATTAGCAGATGTTGTGGTAGGTACCTGTAGTTCCAGGTACTCGAGAGGCCAAGGTAGGAGGAAATCTTGAACCCAGGAGTTTGAGATTGCTGTGTGCTAGGTTGATACCATGGCACTATAGCCTGGATGACAAAGTGAGACTCTGTCTCCCCCCCCCAAAAAAAAAAAGTTCAGAGACAAATAGTAGGCTTCCCTCTTCTATAAATTTGCTCTTTATTCATAGTCAGTAAATATTTGAGTACTTGCTGGCAGAGAAAATCAGCTAGTAAACTAAACTGGCATGGCCCTAATACTCATAGAAGTTTAGGAAGAGGCATGTTTTCATGCAGAAACATGCCCTGTAGTTGAAGACTGCAAAGGATGCTATTGTGACCCAAGGGAGAGAAGCACAGACTATGCAGAGGCCATATAAAAGAGTTTTAGGTCTTTTTTTTTTTTTTTTTTTAAGAGCCATGGAAAACCATTGAGTTTTAAGGGCAGGGGAGTGGTGATATCATATTTCTGTCTTGGAAAGGTGGTTTTGGCTACATTATAAAGAATTTGGATTAGAGGCTGCATGATGTGAGAGAGGACAGAGGCTTAAGACTAGTGAGGACAAAGGAACTGTCAAAATGATCCGAGATTTATCGATCCCAGAACGACAAGGAAAGAGGATGTCTTTATAAACTACATTCTAGGGTAGGGTGTTCCAAAATTACCCTCTTATTGAGTCAGTTTTAAAATAGCATACCGCATTAAATCAGAGTGAAAGATCAGGCATATTTTTTATTTGGCAAGGTAATCTTCTACTATTATCACTTTAAAAATGTATTTAATTTTTCACAATGCAACAAGGCTGAAGGAGTTTATAAATACATATGATTTACTTCTGCATATGATCTTTGTCTTCATAACAGTGATTTTGTTTTATTCCTCCCAGTGTTTGATTTTCATCAAGCAGCTGATGGTATCCAGGAACAACAGAGGCAAGAGCAAGCAGGAAAAAAGTATGATTTTATTTTATTTTTTGGTATAGATTAAACATAGCCGTACCCTTACATTTAAATTCCAGGTCATACGTTTAAGAAAAATTAGCATTTTCTTCTTTCTATTATGGTTAAAAAAAAAAAAAAGTATTAGATTATCGTGTTTAGATTTTAGACAAAATCAATAGGATTATGAAAATATACTTATAGAAAATACCAATAGCATAAACAGAAAATAGTCTTATGTAACTTTATTCTTTGTGATGACCTGACTACAGACCTAAGACCTACTACTTCTTTCTCGTCTAACTCAAAGCTTGTTTTGATTTGTTTTTAAGTTTGGGTACCACAAAAAAGGGCATCGGCCCTGTTTATTCTTCCAAAGCTGCTCGAAGTGGACTTAGGATGTGTGATCTTGTTTCTGACTTTGATGGCTTCTCTGAGAGGTAACTAAGTTGGGCTTCAAAACGGAAAAAAATGCATGGATTTTTAGAATGATTAAAATCCAGAGTACAAAATGGAAAAATCAGTACTCCAGTAGAATGCTGATTGGCTTTTTAAAAACTCAAAATCTTAGTTATTTCTATCACATTCTAATTGGTCCTTAAATTCAAATGAATTTCATGAAAAATAACATGATGATTTAATAGTGGAGTCCTAGGAAGACAAAGCTAGATTTACCTTTAAGGATTGGATATGGTTTGCTGAGAAATAGAACGATTCCAAGGCAAATGGAATATTTTGAGTGGTCAGTACATTTGGAGTCTTAATCCTCCAATTTTCAGGTCTAAAGACTCCCTATGTTTTCCCATTAATCTCTCAGTTATTGGTGAATTGTTATATACCAAGCTTACCTTGAAAACAGAAATGCCACATTGACACATACTTTCTATATACAAATCTCCATGGGCAACCTAATAATCATGAACAAGCTGACCCGTGGTTTAGTGACAAGGAGTTAGTTGGCTGTGTTTAATAACAACTTTGTATCAAAGCTATAATGACATGCTGTATCACCTTTCCACCGACCATTTATGTTTGTCTGCCCTGGCAGGGCACCTCCACTGAAGAATATTGAGACACACGTTTTTTTTTTTTTCATGTCAGACTGGTAATGTGCCACAAATTTGTGGGAGGCACATCTCATGCATGCGTGTGAAGACCCAATCATCACACTTACTAACTACAAAAGGATCTAGAGACAGATGCATTTATGAGCATCATGTGGACCATCCCTTTTTGTTTTTTATATGGTGTAATATCAGTTAATTCAGATTTAAGTCTTTTGTGTTTACAGATTGTGGTCATTCCATCCTTACCTCCTGCATACACATCACCTTAATTATATTGTTGATATTCCCAAACAAGTAAAAAATACTTTGAGCATATCATTTATTCACATGGCTGATCTTCTTTATATTAGATTTTATTTCCTAGAAGGTAACTTTAGTTTTAGGATTAATTTGCCATTTAAGACCGTTTGTCAGCTACAAAAGTCATTTGCATTGTATGATATTATTTGAGGTTTTTTTTCAAAGAAAGGTAATATCTTGATTTGATTTATTTGTATTTCTCAGATTCAAAGTTCTAGCTAACCAGTATAAATCTATATATCCCACTTTGGAAATAGACATTGAAGGTGAATTACAGAAACTCAAGGTAATGCTTTCTGATCTCAATGTTCTTTTTAATACTTTTTTGCCAAACTATCATCTAGATCTTTGATTTATTCAAGCTTTGTGTAAGAATTGGTAAGGGACATTTTTTGTCCTGGATGTGGCATGTTTGAGTGACTTCACACAATGTAGCTTAGACAGAGTATTGTGTGGGGAGCAGGGAGCAGGAGCAGTACCTGAAGACCGAAGTAGGCAAGAACAGACCATCAACACTTTTATGCACAATGATAGGAAATGCAGCTTTTATCCTGGAGATAATGAAAAGGTATTGGGTAATTTTGAGCAGAAAGGCTAGGTTTATATTATATAAAAATCACTAACAGTAATTAGAAGATAGAGCAACAGAGATGAGTTGATAATAACTTTTCAAGCCACCCAGCCCACTTAGAAATGACACCCAATATGGTCAGTTTCTTTAGTACTATACCCTTAAGACACAAATAAGGTAATTGATCAAAGTTTAGGCCCACAGTTGGTAACTCTTCATTGTCAGTGGTGCCTAAGCTAGTTAGCAGTTGAAGACTCCTGTCTTCTCTGCCCTTCCATTCCTCTTGATTTTTGGTGAATCTCAAACGTTTCTGCAAATCTGATTATTACTGTTTCTCATCTATAAATAAATATCAACATCAATTCTAGATCTGAATAGGAATCTACAAATCTCATATGCTATTTTCAAATGGTTGCAGATCTTAGGGGTTCTAAAGAATAGTTCTAAGTTCTAAAAAATAATGATCTCAAAGGAACATTCTAAATGTTAGGTATTTCAGTGGATTGATTGTGGCTTAGAATAGACTGCCATCATCTTTTCTTTGTGTTATATGACAAATATTTTAAATTTATTACTAGCTGCTGGGAAATCTTTATGTGCTAAAGTATGGATATGGCTTTTTTATACCATTTATTAAAGACAGAGTCTCACTCCATTGCCCAGGCTAGAATGCTGTGGCATCAGCCTAGTTCACAGCACCCTTAGACTCCTGAGTTCAAGAGCTCTTCCTGCCTCAGGCTCCTGAGTAAATTGTACAGTACACTGTACCCCATGATAGTATTAATGTACATTGCTATGATTTAATTTTTTAAAAAATTTTTATAATGTTCTTGTGTAAAAAAGTACTTGAAAAAATATAAACTAGTAGTATTGCAGAGATATTTTAGTAATGGAAGACAATGAAAAAGAATAATACAATTAATCACTGATATTTACATGCTTGGCAGTGTAACTTGTGACCTTCGCTGCATTTTGAAAATCACTCTAAGTTTCAATATTTATGATTACATGGATTATAAGTATAGTTTTTTAGATACTTCACAAAATTTAAAAGCACCGTGTATGGATGTAGAATTCATAGTTCCTTCTCTTTATTTTCCTGAAAGCTGCTTTATGAAGTATGAGTGCCTTTTGCATTTGTCAATGTTCAGTCATTAAGTTGGGTGATTTATACTTGTACAGGTTATATCGTAAATTGTTGTCTTTGTGTATAGGGTTATATGGAAAGGATTAAACCAATGGTGAAAGATGGAGTTTATTTCCTCTACGAGGCTCTACATGGACCACCAAAGAAGATCTTGGTAGAAGGGGCCAATGCAGCACTATTAGATATTGACTTTGGTAAGTGAGATGTGATTCACAGTTGAGGGAGCTTAATTGAGGCCAAAGTGCTTAAGATATAAATAGTTAATGTTAATACTATAGAGCTTTGAAACAATGCTGTTAGCTTGTGTATTCAGGAATGCTAGAAGTTTACTGTCTTATGTCAATCTATTTTTCTTTTTTTTTTTTGTTAGAGACAGAGTTCTACTTTGTTGCCCTCAGTAGAGTGCTGTAGTGTCATGCCTCACAGCAACCTCCAGCTCTTGGGCTTAGCAATTCTCTTGCCTCAGCCTCCTGAGTAGCTGGGACTACAG
Organism: Galagoides demidoff; assembly: GCA_963574575.1. Lineage (NCBI taxonomy): Eukaryota > Metazoa > Chordata > Mammalia > Primates > Galagidae > Galagoides > Galagoides demidoff. Next base: position 7,516 of record CAUYQV010112682.1, read on the forward strand.
GCACCCGCCACAATGCGTGGCTATTTTTTTGGTGCAGTTTGGCTGGGGTCGGGTTTGAACCCTCTGTATATGGGGCCAGTGCTCTACTCACTGAGCCACAGGCGCCGCCCCTGCCAATCTTTTTTTAAAGGAGTATAATGGAAAATACATGTATGAAGTTTTCTAATCCATTAGAAAAATGAAATCATTATTTGGGTTTAGCAGGTTTGGGGTTTTCATTGTTTGGTTCATGGTTCAATTCCAGACCTCATTTTCCTGGAACTGTAAGATGGTAAGATGAATTCTATGAAAGAATCTTTAAACATTTTTTAAAATATATACATCATTAGGGAACATGCATATTCTATAATTTATGAAAGCCTTTTTATATTAATTAACTTTCTGGGCATGGGACCCTCTGGATGGATTCAGAGCGTCTTCTCCATCTTCAAAAGGTTAATGCTTAACTTCTTCAAACTACTGTCCCATTAGTTTGTTGACTATTTTGTCTAAACATGATTTCTCCGGCAGTGCCTGTGGCTCAGTGAGTAGGGCGCCAGTGCCATATACTGATGGTGATAGGTATGAACCCGGCCCTGGCCAAACTGCAGCAACAACAAAAAATAGCCAGGCATTGTGGCAGGTGCCTGTAGTCTGAGCTACACGGGAGGCTGAGGCAAGAGAATCTCCTAAGCCCAAAAGCTGGAGGTTGCTATGAGCTGTGATGCTACAGCACTCTACCGAGGGTGACAAAGTGAGACTCTGTCTCTAAAAAAAAATGATTTCTCATGATTAATCTGACTCTTTCAGCTCTTACTGAGATTTCATTGGCTTATGACTCCAACTAAACCAATTAAAGAAACTATATTTCTGTATTGTAGATATGTGTTTCTGATGCCATAATATGCCTAGCCAATCTAGAAAGAAAGCAGAATGTCTAATTAGCCCAGTGGATAGTAAAGTATGAAGGGGATCTTTGGGGGCAAAAAATGATGCTATTCATAAATTACTCTTGTTTAATTGGGGGGTTATTTCCTAAATAGAGAATAAAAGCTGGAGAAATTCTTACTGCTGTCACTCCAGATTATTGCTGCATCTTAAATATTCACATCAGGGTGTCATTTGCTTTAAACTAACAGGAGACTTAAAATACATGGCTGGGTTTCAGCATTCAATTCTTTCATAGTTCATTAAGTAAGCACCTTCCATAGAGTGCTAAGCTACTGACTGCCTGCATGGAAGGAGCCTCTGCAGTGTAAGTACTTCATTTAAGGCTCTAACCACCTACACAGTTATCTCATTACAAGAATCAAAAATAAAACAATGAGGCTTTGAGAGGGTGGTTATAGTTATGTTCAAGTGTCTCAGATACCTAGAATATACTCAACTGCAGAATTTTAATGGTAATTCTATTTTAAAGTGTGTATGTATTTGTATACTGTATTGTAATGTTTATTTCTATTTTTAGGGACTTATCCTTTTGTAACCTCTTCAAACTGTACTGTTGGAGGCGTTTGTACTGGTTTGGGTATGCCCCCTCAAAATGTCGGGGAAGTATATGGAGTCGTGAAAGCTTATACAACTAGAGTTGGTATTGGTGCCTTTCCTACAGAACAAGACAATGTAAGCATATTTCTCAGTAAATCTTATTCAAAAAGTATTAAAATAAATATTCAAGGCTAGGCAGAGTGGCTCATGCCTATAATCCCAGCACTTTGGGGGGCCAAAATGGAAGAATTCCTTGAGGTTGGGCAAGACCCCATCTCTACATTAAAATAAAAAAAAAAATTTTAAAAACAGCCAGGTGTGATGGTACAGGTGTGTAGTCCTAGCTACTCAGGAGGCAGAGGCAGGGGGATTGCTTGAGCCCAGGAGTTTGAGGTTACAGCGAGCTATGATCCTGCCACTGTACTTCAGCCTGGGCAACAGAAGAAGGCCCTTTCTCTAGAAATAGATACATAAATATTCATGCTTTTTTTCTTTCTTAGTTAATTTTTATATCCTGTGTCTTTCAGTCCATTGCAAGACTGATCACAGCAATATTTTAAAAAATACTTATAATGATGTCAGAATTTGGTAGCTTTAATCAAAAAGGTGCAAATTACAGATTAGGTAAATTATAGGTAGGAAAAACAGGTTGTAGGGAGTGACTGTGGCCTACATCTTTGAGCATTGTTTTCAATCTTAATTTTCTTCAGAGGGACACTGTGATATTAGCAACTACTTATTAGATGTATTTGTCTTACTGTTTTCAGGAAAAACAACAAACTACAGCTCTGGAAAGAATTGGATAGATTCATCTATTTTAATAAATACTTCTTAACAACTTATTTTTAATAGGCAGCATTTATTGATTTTTTTAAATCTATCTAAATTTTAGGAAGTTACTCACATAACATCAAAAAATATTGGTGAAAGTGGTAAAAGATAAGGCCAAAAATAGATCTGTTAATGAACCCACAAAGGGAATTTTTAAATTGTTCTTTTGCTTTAACTTAGGGCAATTTTTTTTTATTAACCATTTTTTCTATAGTTGGGCACATTGTTTCTTTGTTTTTAACTTTCCTTTTCACTGATCCATTTGTTTTTAAATTTTTTCCCCAAAATTATACAACAGCCTTATAGCCACAAAAGAGCTACAAGACCTTACACCACCTATTTGATCAAAAAAGACAAAATAAACAATTCCTCACACAAACCTTGAGACCCACTGACAACCTACTGCCCACATCCTGCTTTCACACAAGACCAAACTGATAACCGATACTAACCCTTAGCTCATTATACTATTAAAATCTCTGCCCTATAAAAACACCTACCCACTATTTTTTAGTCACACAAATATATGTACCAATGTAATTTTTCACTACACTTAAATGCCCTATATTCCACCCCCAAATATTTAATATTCACTCATTTCTTATATTATTCATTTCATCTCTAAAAAATACCCGACCCAATTAGTCAGAGGAACGGATTTAAGACAGTCTAGTTCTCCCACCTCCTGGTTAATGTCCTCCACAATAAATTTTCTTTCTTCTTTAACAATCTTCATTGTTTCAACAATTAACTTTCTATATGGTAAACAACTAAGCCTAACCCCACCCCCGCAGGTTCTTTAGCAGATCTATTCCAAATAATGCCTCCCTCAGATAAAATCCCTCATTGCTATAGAATTCTATCTTCAGTTCGGTTATTTTCTGAGAGATGTTTATCTCAAAGTGGCTTTCATATGTTACCTAGTATAATTCCACTAGATTCGTAGCATTGGTATTCTAATCCTAAATTTCTATTTTCTTGTTCTCTAGGAAATTGGAGAATCATTACAAATAAGGGGTCGAGAGTTTGGTGTAACTACTGGAAGGAAAAGAAGGTGTGGCTGGTTGGACCTCGTTTTGCTCAAATACGCCCATATGATCAACGGATTTACTGCGTGAGTATTCTTCAGAAATATTCATTTCAGGAAATTATAAACAATTCATGACCACAGGTTTAATTTTGTGGAGTAGAAACTTGAGGTGGTAGCTTCATAGAAAACTTTTACTCTTTATCGACCAAACTGAAATTGTGGATTCAGGTATAAGTAGACCAAGATCAGAGAAAGAATATGCAAAGAGAGGGATGCTACGAAAACTAAGGTTGGTAGAGAGGAATTATGATGGCAAAGTAGGTGGATAGAGTAAGCACAGTATGTATATGCTTGGGAGCCGTCATAATAGCATAGTGATTCAGTGAATGGGCTTAAATTGTAAGTTCCTGGATTCAAATCTCAGATCCACGCATGGTGCTCATGTGGCTGAGTGAGTTAATCATTCTATGCCTCAGTTTCATCATCTTTAATATCTAGATCAGTGGTTCTGGTTCTCAACCTTCCTAATGCCTTGATGTATTTTCATTGTTACAAAGGGGTCGCAACCCACAGGTTGAGAACCGCTGATCTAGACAGTGCTGTTACCTACTTCCTAGGGGTGTTTTGAAAATTAACTGAGAAATGTAGTGAGAGCCAGCACTCCCTGGCTCACTGAACATGCTCAGTCAAAGTTATCTGTTATTCGCACATATACACAAATATGTAAATAAATGTATTTATATCCGTATTCATCGGGCTGAATGTCTTCTAAATAGCAGAATGAAGGATAAAAAATAATAATGTGTGGGCAAGAATCCCAAACCTAGTGTTTTATCTAATTTCCACAGATTTTTCCCTTAGAACCCTGTTTTCCAGTCAGTTTATCAAGAGAATTTTGCTGTGTCATGAAGAGGTCCTTGATGTGGTTTTCTCACCCTTCTTTGACAATATCTGACCACAAGGACGGGGGTGATGGTAACAGTGAAGCGCCGAGGGATGGTGGCATGTGTGTAAACGTACTGAGATGTTGGGGTCATCCATGTAGAGTAGTGAGTTCTGCTGTGTCCCCGGCACAGAGCGCACCCTTAACTGCAGGCAGCCGCCCCCCCCCCAAATACATGCTATTGATGAGTCACCAGAGAGCTGAGCAGGAGTGTGTGGATGCACCAGTGAGGATCTGCTAAGTTACTGGGAAAGTGACTCAGCAGTGGGTCAGTTGAGCCCTTTGTACTGTCCAGCACATACAGTGAGTGGTGCGTTGACCTCCATAGTGAGTGATGGATGTGTGGCACGCTTTACGATTGAATTCTAACCAGTTTTCAGAATTGCTTTGGAACTTGTAGCTTTGCATGAATTTTTCTTTACTCCCTCATCAATCAAATTAGATGTTAAGGTCTTTGAGAGTTTCCTGTCTTAACGATGCCTTTCCTTCCAAAATTAGGTTGGCACTTACCAAGCTGGACATTTTGGACATGTTTACAGAAATCAAAGTTGGAGTTGCTTACAAGTTAGATGGTGAAATCATACCTCATTTCCCAGGTACTTATTTAGGCATTACCAAAGGGTGTCAGAAAGCAAATGTATTTCGGTATAATTTGTGATTCACACATAGCCACAGGCTTGATCTGCACTTTGTGAATAGTGCAGGTGTGTTGCTGACGATTAGCATTTATTTGGTCCATTGCTGCTATGCATTTAGGTGCTAGGTCACAACAGGCATGTCCTCAAACTCAAAACAGGAAAGAATAAACATGGCACCTCTGAGTGCAGCTCCTTGTCCCTGTTTTAAAGTAACTTCCATGGATGTTTCTCCCTTCCCAGTGAACAGTGGGGTAAGAGAGAAGTGCCCTGCTCGTCATGGTAAGCTGGCTGGCTCTCAATACAGGAACCCTCCCTGTCCTTCAAACCCTGGGAATGACTTTCTCTACCCTCTATTCTGTGCCTAAAGTGGGTGGGTATAGGGAGACTTCCTACTTGAGGCTATGTGTTTTATCAGGGGTATCTTTAGTCATACGATTTCTTCAGTTACTTCAGGAAGTTGCATAAATGTTTCCAGCTTCCAGAAATAGGCTGTTAATTTTTTAGTTTAGTCATCTAATAAGGACTGGGAATATGCTAAATGAAGGAATATTGATTAGTTTGCTGTAACCTGGTAACCCCGGTAGGTTTTGTGACTCCCTGATGACAACCATTTCTTGAGGTTGGGAACTGAGGATCAGCTGTTAGCTCTCAGAAACTAAATGTGTATTATTTTCCTTTTTCACTTACAGAAAAAAGGTATGTGTTGATATCATAGGATAATACTCAGAAAACTGGTTATTGCAATATATGTAATATTCTTGTTCTTAATTCTATTTACAAAGCTATTTCAGATGGAAGTTCCAAAGAGAATAGTGTAACCAAATATAATGACATGTGGCAAGGTCTACCATAAAGAATATTATAGGAAATTCTTTTAATTAAAATACTAAAAACTAACAAAAGAGATACCACTTGTCAATTTTAAGGATTTATTTTTAAATCTGAGTTAGCTATTTTTGGTCGAATTCCCCTGAAACACTCTGAGATGGAAATTTACCCCCAAGAAGTTTATTAGAGAACGCTTCCTGCAGTATCAGTTATGAAAGGAGTGGAGGGCTGGGATCTTGCACAGTGCAAGGGTATGCGTCAAAATAACTAAGAGTACGTTGTAAATGTCTTACCACAAAGAATGAGTAAGTGAGGTGATGGTTATGTTAATAAGTTTGATTTAAGCATTCCACATTGTAAATCAAATCATCACATTGTACCCCATAAATGTATATAGTTAATGATTTAACAAAAAATTAAATTAAAAAAAGAAAGAACGGAGCAGAGGGTCTAGTTGAAATATCATGCAGTCCATTCCACGGGGAACCATAGAGCTAGGAGCGGTCCCAAATTGAGGCAAGTACCTGTAATCCTAACTTTATACCTGCCAGCTACTAGGCAGTAAATGAGAGCTGTCCTTTGGGTGAAGTAGCTCCCTTTGGCCAAGGGCAGTCCCTGGGTAGGGGTGGGGAGATCCACTCAGCTATGCGTCGTCCACATGCATTACTCCCTCCTAGCAGCAAGGGAGTGTCTCTGTCTTAAAGGAGATATTTTGGGTACCGCATGACATAGCTACTTTTCTGCTGATTGGATTTCTTTACACTATAAAATAAGTTGTCTTCCATCTAGAAATAGCTCCTGCAGGATTCTAGTTGGTGACTTTCCTAGGGAAATTTATGAGAGGAAGGTTCGTGGTGTAAATTAACCCCAACTGTGGCTATCACAATGGGAAAATTGAAGCAAGAGTCCCATTAAACTGTAAGCCAAGGTTCTGCCCTGTGATGTTGGATTTCATGTGCCAAAAGCCAGTGGGCCAAGGAATGGAGTCCCTGGGAGAGGTAATCAACTCTCATTGTTGAGAGGGCCATTGCTCCACAGTGTAGATGGGGAAGGAAATGTTTGGCACTCAGATGATACTTGGGCGTCTCTTGGTATTCCCCTGCCCTTGACTTGACATAAGTGGACAAATGAATCAGGAAGGCCTGAAGAGAGCAGGGGGAGCAGACCAGACCCCTCAAGGTGAGGGTCTGGACCCGCAGTGGAGGCTGATTATCTGGTTATCTTCTTCCACTACTGAGTCTAGATTCTCCTTGTCCTTGTCTAGGTGGCTTTCCTGCTGAAATGTTTTTCAAAGTTTCCTTGCTCTGTGATAGGACAAGAAACCAATATGGGCGTTCTGGCACCTACAAAGTATATTCCAGTTTTGTCTGGTGGCTAGAGAAATGACTACGGTGTGAATCTGTGAACCCAGTGAACTCATGATGAGTGGACTTGGGCTTAGATTCATTTGTTATCTGACCCCCACTTAGCTCCATTATTAACAGGGGTCCCATGGTATCAGTGTCAACTTGGAGTTTGTCTAACAGTCCTTAAAATGACTGGATATTCTCTTTCTTCGGTATATGGGGGGGTGTCATTACTGTAATACACACACATTACTATAATGTATACAGCTTAGTGTTATATACAGTACAGTTGCAGAATCTGACTTTGCAGGGATTCGGTCTATCAGACACTGATACCCAGATAGGAAGACTGGTTGCAATCTGGAAATGATTTAAGTGGTCATTACTCTTCACTGGGGCATTGCCCTCAGCCCCTTGATAATTCATCTTTGAATTTATTTTAAACTTACTAAAGCTAATTTATAGATTCATATCCTTATTGCCTACCTGTTTTCTAACTGGCTCCTTATCTCTCTGACGGGCAAGGCTTCTTAGCTGTCACTCTGCCTCTACTCATGATGAGAGTTCAGCCCTCCCTGCTTCTGAAGGGTTAGGTGCTGCTGTCTGGCCTTTGTTCTTTGGGATCCTATCATCTCCATTGCTTTTCAGGCATCTCAGTCTTCCAACAGCATCTCCTTCCATCAGCCCTAAGGTTTGGGCTTTAGAGGATAATAATCACTGAGCTTTTCAACAATATTGACGCCTTTCTCACCAATGCAGCTCTTAGCACTTGGCCACCCAAGAGTTCCATCCAGACACTCCCATGTTATTTTGTCTGCTGGCGAGTTTTCTGGCCTTAGTTTCTCACTCCTCTTCTTTTTGTTATACATGTATGTTAGACTTCTTTATGTCATCTCATCAGTCCTTGGGGTTCATTTTCCTTTCTTGTTTCTCTTCTTTCTTGGTTTTTTTTTTTGTTGTTGTTGTTGTTTGTTTTTTTCTTGAGACAGAGTCTCACTTTGTCACCTGGGTTGAGTGCTGTGGCATCACAGCTCACAGCAACCTCAAACTCTTGGGCTAAAACAATCCTCCTGCCTCAGCCTCCCAAGTAGCTGGGACTACAGGTGCCTGCCACAATGCCTGGCTAGTTTTTCTGTTTTTAATAGAGACAGAGTCTCACTCTTGTTCAGGCTGGTCTCTAACTCCTGAGCTTAAGCAATTCTCCCGTCTCAGCCTCCCAAAGTGCTAGGATTACAGTCATGAGCCACTGTGACTGGTTTTTTCTTTTTTCTTTAGATAATTTCTATTAATCACTCATTCTTCTACCCTTCTGCAAATATGCTTTTAAACCCATCCAGTGAGCTATCCTCTACTCCTGTCTGTGGAGTAGACTTTTTGTAGTTTCTACCAGGAGGCTGGTTCTCTTCTGCAGGAAGAGCTTGCCTCTACTCTGTCTATAAAATAGACTGTCAAATGGTATCCTAAAGGTTGCCATACATATATACAATATATACCTAGAGGGAAAATGGAAAACTGTAGCTAAATGTACCTTTATTTATAAAATATTCATTACAAAATTTTATACATTATTTCTGTACATGCTAATATGTGAATATAAAAATACTAAAAATATAAAATATGAGTTTGGTAATTTTTCCTATTTATGATGACTTTTTTTTTTTTTTTATGAGACGGAGCCTCAAGCTATCCCCCTGGGTAGAGTGCCATGGCATCACAGCTCATAGCAACCTCCAACTCTTGGGCTCAAGTGAGTCTCCTGCCTCCGCCTCCCAAGTAGCTGGGACCACAGGCGCCCGCCACAACACCCGGCCATTTTTT